>JANUWF010002120.1:1800000-2052322 GCA_026120185.1 Voacanga thouarsii
ATCATGCCAAGGTCCCATGGGCTAAAGCTGTCTAGACATAAAGCCTCACGCCGAAGCATTCCTTCACAATATGGTTATGCGCTAAGGGCCAACTCAAGACCAAAGACCAGCTACCATTTCAACTAGACAATATATGCTGCCCCCTATGCTAGTCCCATTCGGAGACAGCTCGACATCTCTATTTTTCTTGTGGCTTTTCACAATAGGTTTGGAACGATGTCAAAACCTGGCTGCGTCTACCACGGGCTATGAATACCATCTCTAGTTGCCTCAAATGGCTTAAGCTGTTAAACCATGGATCAAGTTAGATGGCAAAGGCTAAGTCCACAACCCTCTGTGCTACCATCTACCATATATAGTTTGCCCGTAACCGGACATTGTTTGATGGTTCATCATGCCATCTGAGGGATGTTGCCAAGCGGATCAAAACACATGTGTACAGGGTGATCTTCACCCTGTACCCTCATGTTTTGGACTTTTTTGTATCTTGTGTAGGATGGACTAGCTAGTAGTATTACTTATGTGTATGCACTACTTGCTAGATGAACTCTTTGTACATATCATAGTCAAGCCTCATTCTTCTCTCTTAAAAACTCTCTTGAATAACCCTCCTTAGGTGGTGAATCTCTCATTGTTTGAGTGATTTACAACTTTGATTCTTAGATTCACCACTTTTTCTTGTGTTTTCCTTGTTTTAATAGGCTTTCTTGATGCTAAAAATAGTTGCTTAAGGAGTCTTAGCTGAGTAGAATTCAGAAAATACCAAAATCCTTTGGAAGGTACCAAATTTGTGCATAGGATTTTCGTATCCAGAGCAGACTTGGTATCAAGTCCAGTCAACTCACCTTATGCCAGGTGTGTTCTTTTTTTTCCCCTATAAGCTCCTCTATTTTCTCTGCTTTTCCAAATTGGACTAGGCGCCTAGTGCCCTAGTTGAACCTAGCGACAGGTGCATTCTAGAAACTTTCACTATTTGCTCGAAATCAACCCAATCTTGCACAAATTTGTCAAAAACACTTTTCACAAGTAAAATGTCAAATAGGAAGGAATATGCCTAGTTATTACATCAAAAGTATCTCAATTTAACCTCGAATAACTAGGAAAATAGTGATAATTTTAGCTTCTATCATCCACTCACGCCAATAGGATAAGCATATTTGGAATACATATAATTGGACCATGCGATAACAATCCTTATAAAAGTACTAAAATAAATAATGATTGATTTATAGCTACTATTGCGTAGACGAGTACCTTTAGACTTGAGTATAAGTTAGTGGTCTGGTGAAGTTAGACTTGTGCACTTTGATAAATGATGGGTGAGGTCTTAACGCAAGGTCAATAACTTTGTACGTTGGGTGTATGGCTCTAGTTAATTAAGACAGACTTATACAATAGAATTTCTACGCTTAATTTAGTGAAGAAATCACCCCTTTGTGATTGTCAAAGATAATCAAAATAAACCAGAGCCTTGGAAAATGTGACTTAGTATATATGTTTTTCTATAGCTCCCGAAAATAAGTTGGCATATATTGAAAGTCATGAACTATTGGACTAGTTATCACGGGATGGTAAATGTCATTGAGGAATATGTTAGTACATTTTTTCTAACTTAATGACGGGTGTTACGTAGAGGGGTATTTTTATCATTACACTTGTAGGTCGAAGACATCACACTTGTAATTTTATTCTTGGGATCAATATTTTCATGTGGTGATAAATGGAATATTTAAAATAATAAAATATGGCTATTTGGTAACAAGGGTATGTTGGTCATTTTAGTAGTCAAGAATAATATGTCTTTTGGTCCCCAAGTAGCTCAAGTCACCTTAGTAAATTTTATTTACTATATGGGGTTGTTGGTTGACATTAATATTGGAATAAATTATTCTAGGAGTCCAATAATTATTTATTTGAGCTAAAATGATTTATTGGGCCAACTTAATTAAATTAGTTTATTAATTAATTATCTTAGATAATTTTATATTGGACCCAAGTGGATTAATTAAATAATAAAATTTATTAGTTTATTAATTAATTGTCTTGGATAATTTTATATTAGGTCCAAGAAGATCAATCAATTAATAAGAGAGTTATTTAATTAGTTTTGGACTAATTAGAAATATTCTTTAGTCCACTAGCGTTGTGAGTGATGGCTTTTGTTATTTTGGAAATAAAGGATAGCCATCACAAATTAAAAGAAAAAAAAGGAAAAAGAAAAGAAAATGAAACAAAAAAAAAAAAAAAAGAGAGAGGAAACAAAAAAAGAAAAATAGAAAAAGGAAACAAAAAGGAAATCGTGATTTTGATTATAGATTTGCAAATTTGGCAACTTGTTAGCTTATACGAGGTTCAATAATACTTAGGAAGATTGAAAACTATAATTTTGGTACGTGTGCTTGATGTAAAGGAGTCGACGCTTGGTCGGTATTCTTGCGGAACAAGTTGTCATGACAAACTAAAGCGTTCTGTCAAACTCAAATCCTCCGTTTATTCAATCTAAGGGACCTGAAAGTAAGTATTTCTAGACTTTGGTTTGGAAAAAAATTTAAATTGCTATTTTTCACTACGTTTTTATTTTCTCGTGATCCTTTTAGAGGTGGAGCATCAAACATGTAAATTAATCAAAAAGCTAATATCAGATCGTAGTGGAGAGTAATTCCTTGGTGAATTCAAGGACCATTTAGCATATTCGGGAATCGTATCTCAGCTAATTGCGCTTGGGACTCCCAAACAGAATGGAGTAGCGGAGAGAAGAAATAAAACATTGATGGAAATGGTCAGAAGTATGATTGGTCATGCAACTCCTTCTATTTCCTTTTGGGGATATGCATTGGAAACAAAGATATATATTTTAAACTTGGTGCCTTCCAAGTTAATACCTAAGATATTGTATGAGATGCGGACTTGACGCAAGTCCAGTATGAATTATCTTAAGGTATGGGGTTGTCTAGTTTATGTACTTACTAAGGGAAGTAAGCTAGGCCCAATGTTAGAACTATGATACTTCATAGGGTATCAAAAAAGAATAGTTTGATACTTTTATCATCCCAAAGAGCAAAAGGTACTTGTTAGTACTCATGATAGATACTTGGAGGATGAATAAAGTGTGTTTACTAAGGTGTTAGAATTTGTGGACTCCTAAACGCGGAAAATATCTACGAATCCCTTCCGAGGATCCAAGTAAATGATTAAGAAGATCGTAGGTTTGCAGATTTACCTCTGTTATGTGTAATCAATATCCTTCAGTTTCGATTGTGCTGTTGTGGTGGCAACCCAAACGATCACCAGACGCTGCAGTTGTGCGAACATCCTCTATCAAATACACACTGCGAACTCACTCGTCACTCGGGGAGTGCTAGCGCCTAGGGTTTTTGAGATGCTTATTTTTCTGGTGGATGAAGGCACGAATTTTACAACAGAATTGGCACACATAAGAAGACGGCTAGGGTTTTTCTTAAAAACCCACTCCGAACCTCTTAGAGTCTAACCCTAATAATATCTTATCGTATTTTAATTTAAATTCAAATTAAATTAAAACTGATACGATAAGATTCTGCCATTATCTCGATAATTTAACTAATTAATTTACCAAGTCAGATTCTTATAATCTGGACATCATTTAGATACATCGAATGTGGATATATTTCCAGATTCATTGTATCTGGTAGATTTTCTAAGTTCGATTAACTTAGACATGTTTCCAGATTCATCGAATCCGGTTACCAGAAAATAACCTAACAAGTTCGCTTATTGTCTGACCCTATAGGTTCATTTAACACTAGCAATGTGCCCAAATAATATTTAAAATGGCCCACAAGTTATAAGCGGTTTCTAGCAAAACATTATAACTATCCAGGTTAAATGAAGATCGGTGATCTCTTTGAACCAAACCATAATTTTATATTTAGTCCTTTTGTCACATGATATCCAGATTAAGCATAAGGCACGGAGCATGTCATCCTTATTAATCTCAATCAATTATTTCTTGATTTCATAGTAGACTGTTCAAACAAATGATATCAATATCTTAGATTGACATATTTGAGCACGACTATGCATTTTAACAGTCTAACTTATCAAGGGGCCCATGGATATCTCTCCCATAATTGAGATGAACAAATTCCTTCACAATCAATCATATTCCTCTCCTCGATTTATTCTATATCCAACAGTAGTCTAATTTATTATCTAATTAAAGACAACTTTAGACAATGTCAAAATATAGAATTTATCAAGTAGGAAACTATGATGAATTTAGGTCAAAGGACTTTTAATACTATTATGGCTAGAAAGTACTTATGACATGTTCCATGAAGTACTCTCACAGTAGGTCATATCCAATACAATGTTCTCTAACATTTATTTATGTTTTGACTTGATATCACAAATATCCATGACCAGTAAAACATAGCCATCCAGTCACAAACATACTAATCTTAATTTATTATTGTTCCAATAATAATAAACGATCAGGGACAGATTTAGAATAGTCATTGTATTCATTGTTGGGTTTTACTATCAAGTCACGTACTTGATGACCACAAAACAAAACACACTATTCATGGAAAGGAAAGCCTCATATTATTATATAAAACATAATGGCAATAGTATAAGTACAAATTGATTCTAGAGCATATCCCCAACATAAGGTTTCTAGTAAAATGGAATTGAAAGAGAACTTAAGTGATGCTTCAACTTCTAGTAACCCAATTGATATGACACCCCACGCTAAATGCCCCTAGAAATGGAGAAATATATGGACCATATGGCATGAGTATTTTTGCATATAAACATACTTGGCATGGCATGAATGAATTTGTTTGAGTATGATTGTAGAAGGATTGTTATGTTTTAGTGATGTTTCAGAAATTGCTATTTGCAGTAGTGATGTATAGAATATTCTAGTATAAAACTATTAATATAGGATATATATATATATATATATATATGTACACACACACACACACACACAAGCAACTCTAAAATTGGGTATTTAATTATTGAGTAGCGGTTAATTAAAACAATTTAGGCAGCTATTTATTCATTGCTAAATAATTACGAATTTATTATTCTTTAATATATTTGTGTAGTTACTATTTATATTTATTAAATACCCATTATATGATTATTTCATTTACTTGCTTATGTATTAATTTTAGGAAGAATTTAAATATTAGACTAAAAAATCTTTTCTGCTCATTTAATTTATTTGGAAGGAAATTGGATTTTCTTAAGTTAAATATTTAGTCTAGCTAGGAGAATATTTTGAGGGAGTTACTAGGCTTCTAGAAGTCTAATAGCCGCCACCTAGGAAAATGGAAAGAGGAAAAATCCAATTCTTGTGTAATTGGAAAATTATCTTGAAAAGGAATTATTGCCAATCTTTTGAAGCTTAGGAAAAATTAGAGAATATTCTCTTCCTATTTTTTCCCATATGTGCCGCCACCTAGCTCTCCAAATCCCCTAGGAATTATGACAAATTAATTATAGGAAGCTTTTAATTAGATAAAACCTAGGGAAAATAGGATTTTCTTTAATTCTTTTTCTATTTCCAAAACCTATCATAACTCACCTATAAAAACCTAACTAAATCAGATTTTTGAACCCTAATTCACCATAGCAGCTGTCTCTCTCTCTCTCTCTCTCTCTCTCTCTCTCTCTCTCTCTCTCTCTCTCTCTCTCTCTCTCTCTCTCTCTCTCTCCCTCTCTCTCTCTCTCCTCACACAAAATTCCTTCTTCCTTTGGCCAAAGTTTGGTTATTGTATTGCTTATGGAGAATTTCTGCACAAAAACATGAAAGCACCATTCTAGGATCGATTTCTTGATGTTCTGGGCGGTAACGAAAGTTAGAAGACACTCACTCCTGATTCTAAGATTGCTTGAGTTAAATGTAACAAGAGGTAATGACAAAGTTGGTTATTTTCTTTGATTTTCTTGGTTTCCGCCATAATAGAGGAAAATTAGGGTTTTTAGATCTTAAAATGTGTAACATGCGGTCTTTGATAGCGAATTTATGATTTTTATCTGAACATGCTTGGATATTGAAAAAAAAAAAAACCACCTTTCAAAAGATTTAGATAAGAAAACACTTTTACTCTCTATTCTTGAAATCTGAAATTTGTGATATTATGCTAGTTGTAGGAATTAATGCAAAATAAAATAGCAAAGTAATTTATTAATGTAGTGCCTTTTGAGATTGTTATCTAGACATATTTAGGATGTGTTTTGTGCTAGAGATCAAGCAAGAAAACCATGGGATAAAACCCAGTAATTTTTGAAAACCTGAAGGGGCAGAGTGCCCTGTTTTTGCTGATTGTTCTGTTTGATGCAGTTATTACTACTTGATAAAGTCCAAATTTGGAAAAGGTCAAAACAAAGAAAATTTAGCTTTAACGTATGGATGTTAACTGAAAATTTTAGAATTTTTTGATAAGGGAATTTAAGTTACGATTTTTTCTTTAATACTAGTCTGTGTTGGGCAGAACACTATAGTAGCAAAAAATAAAATTTTGATTGTAATTAATGTCTGATTTTTGTATTAGGCCACTGGTATTCTATTCTATATGTGTTTAGGAATGTCTCTGTAAAAATTGAGGTCATTTCAAGGTGTTTTTATATGTATTATACTATTAGGAAAGAAGAGTAAATTGCTGGAAATTGTGATCAACTTAATAATTTTTAAGGAAACTCTCTATTATTAATTTGTACACTTCTATAAATGTAATAGTTATATGGGTTGACACTTGGGGATGAAGTAAAAGTTTGGATTAGTTTTTATTTGAAGATTTGCTTGTTGCATGTGAATGGAGAGTTAATTATAAAAGGAATACGATTTCCTAAAGTACTACGAGTAGGTAGTGACTTATTTATTTTATGACTTTTAGACTTGGAAGGTTGTTAAGAGCAAGGATGCACTCATTGGTATTAAGAAATTAATTTGCTATACCAAGGTAAATTCTTACATTAAAACCGCTTGTGGAATATAACAATTGCAAGTTGTCAAATGTTTTGTGGTAATTATAGAAACATAGATTGCTCTGATAAAATATTCAGCATGATTAGTTTTCTTATTCTATTTCAACTCACAAACTATTTTCTTAAACAAAAGGATTTCATAACAACTCACTTGACTTTTGCACTAAACGTTTAACTATTCAAAATATCAAAAGTTGTGTTTACAAGAGTTATAATGGCATATATATAGATGCCTTGCCCTGAACTAATTAACAATTTATTCCTACTATTAAATAGCCTTAATACAGCTTTGAATCCCTATTACATGTCCTAAAAATTGGTTAAAACATAATAATTGTTGTGTGAATTTAATTGGGAATAAAATAGAATAAAACAAGAAAATTTTGGAAAATAGAGTAGGCCCCAAATGGACCTAGCACCAAGTGCATGGGTGGACCTGACGTCAGGTGTGTTTTGGAGATAGAACCCTGCTCCAATGTGGACCTGGCACCAGGTGTGCTAGTGAACCTGGCGCCAGGTGCATTTTGGTCGCCATTCCTCTTTTATTGCACTTCAAAACTTGCTCTTTGGACCTCCATTCCATTTCTCTATGTTTCCTTAATCCTCCAAATGAAATGTAGGTCGTCCTGAGCTCTTTTTAATACTCATTTGGCCTTCAATCCTTGTATAAAGGTTGGCTTGATCCTCTACATGAATTATTGCTTATGTTGTGCGTCCTTTGACCTTTTATTTACTATCCAGCTCTTCACAATCTTCTTAGCCCTGGGTGTGAAACCCTAATCGGAACCAACCTTAGAGTAAGGGGGTTGGGATGCATAGCATACTTTATTGCATGTTTAAATATATTTTTATATGATTTTATGTGCTTTGGATTTAGGTTTTATAGTCTAGATGGCTTGATTATGTTTATTGAGTAAGAAGGGCAAAATGGTAACTTTTACCTGAGGTGAAAATAGGGAGATAACTTGAGGATTAAATAGGAAAAATATTTTAGAGAGAAAATAAGAATAAGAGTTGTTGTGGTGTAGTGGTTAGAGCTTTGGAATTAATTCTTGAGGTCTTGGGTTCAAATTCCATCATTGGAGCTTTAGCATGATTAAATTTTATTTTTGCTTGGGAAGTGATGTTTTCTGCCTTATGTGCTTTAGAATAGGGTAGATGTGTTGTACTAGGGGAGACATGATAGAAGTATCCTAATCCTATTCTTTTGCCCTACACAAAATTCCTAAGGAAATTCATTCCTCTTTTATCCTTAATTTTCCCTAATTATCAATTCATTAGATTAGTCAAATTTGTTCTAGCTAATTTCATTCCAGAAATTTTACGAAAGTGCTGTGGCTTTGAAGGTTCAAAATGTCTAAGGGAAAGACATCTTATGGACTGAAAATGTGGAAGAGATGTGGAAGGTTCCAAGAGAATTAATTCCCCTAGTGAACCTTCTAGACTTCACTCTAGCTAGGTTCATTTTCCTTCATGTAATGAACTGAAATTTTACCAGCTTCTTGTGCCTTCAAGGTGTCAAAATTCTCAGCCATTATTCCTTTCGAAATGCTTCCAGAAAATGGCCCTTTTGATCAGCTTGAAATCTGAAATTTTCTGGTTAATTTCGGGCTGCATAAATGCTGTGCAAAACCAGAAAAATTTCTGGTTAAAATCACAGCTTTGGTGGTCTTCAACGAATCTGTTTTCTCCCAGCTCCTTAGCCACGTTTTTCCTCCATGAAGCAGGCTGGAAACCAGTCATGAAAGGCCTCTGAAATCTCATTCAAACTCTCTGCAACCTGGTTGAAAAATGGCAATCAAAACTGCCCAGAAAAATTCCAGCACTTGCGAAAATCCTGTGCAGAATTTTTCCAGCCTTGTTTCCATTTCAGCCATGTACGAAATCTTCCTCATCTTTCTATTCAAACCACTCTTAAAAAGCCATGAACTGAACTCCATTGTCTTCCCCAAGCTTCTTCACGAAAATCAGACATGGCTGCCCGAAAATATCTCCAACAAATCACTGCAATCATGCCTTGATTGGATACCAAAATTCCAGCAAACTTAAGTTAGAAACCTTCCATATAATGTCCCTCAAACAACCAGACCTTCCCTTCACCATTACACTCCTTCCTTTCAGCCACCATTAACCTTCTTCAACCAGCTTTCATCCAGTAGAAACATAGAGCAAGAATTCGGCCATAGCAACTTCCAAAAAGCTTCCATTGAACAAAGATATTCTTGCTATATTTTGTTTCTTAATTTGATCCCCAACAATATTCTTTTAGGATTTCAACAACCAGCCTTTCCTTTTCCTTTCAAACTAGAAAAATCATCTTCCTAAACTACATAAACAATTCGACCACTGCACATACACAGAATTTCAGCAGCCACAAACCAAAATTCCTGCATTCTCTTCATCCTTCAAGCACACATAGAATACCAAGAACACCTACTCATTTCTTTTGCCTAATACCTCTCCAAACCACTTCAAACTTCTTCAAAAAATTCCAAATTTCATCTACTCACTACCGTGAGTCCATTCATACCATTTTTAACATCAAACTCCAAAATCTAACTTGCTCTTTTGGATAAAAAAATCAGAAATTTTGTGAAGGCTCAAGAACACCTTCAAGGTAGGTTTGTTCAAACAACTTCATCTTCACTAATATTTGATCTCTAATGAATATATATATATATATGAATAAGCATACTAATGGAGTCTCTTCTTCTCTTTTCTCTCTCTCTCTTGGCTGAACACTCTTTCCTTCTTGGTCGAATGGCTCTTCACCAATGGCCATTCTTTCTTCATCTCCCTTGGACGGATTTGGACATCTAGGAGTTGAGATCCATTCGAAACTCCTTCAAGGTATTCATCAGTCAAGTAAGCCTTTTTAACCCTCCTTTTAAATTCTAGATTCATGTCTCTAGGATGATATTGGTAGGAGATGGATTATGAATAGGATTTGAGCATGTATTGTTGTGATGAGTAGAGATTGAAGCATGAATAAATGTGTGATGATGGAGATGGGATTTATGCATGAGTTGATTGTCTTGGTTGATTGTATGGTGTTTTTAGGGTTTAATGCATGTTTCCATGTCATAGGTAATATTTTGTGATCAAGTATGCTAGAGATTATGTCATCTATGATGAATAGGATTTATATTCATGTATGATTATTGAAGCCATAATTATGTTTATGCTAGTAAAGGTTGGATCATGCCTTGATAAATTTAGATCTATGCTTTTATTCATGATTTGGATGATTTGATGAATTGGAGGGAGTATATGTTCATGATTGTGGTTAGCAATAGAAATATGAACACGAACTAGTTGTCCCTAAGCTAATTTTATTTCATCAATAAAATATTTAATATTATAATTTTTGCTAGAAAATTCGAAAACCCTAGGAAGGTAGATTTGGATTATTATATAATGATATTTTAGTCAAATAAATGATAGCTTTTATTTCAAAAAATAAAATATATAGATATTATATATAATAATAATATCAAATAAAGCCTTTTATATAAATAATCATAATAAGTAAAAGTACAAATTTTGTAAGTCTTATATTCATATATATGATTAAAATTTATTATCTTTCAATTATTATCTTTTAGTCAAAACATGTTGAAAATTATTTATTAGCTTTCAATCAAGACCCATTAAAATTTATTTTCAACTAATTTTAGTTAGTAATTAGTTTCAAACAATTAATTATTAGTAAATCATTATTTTACCTAATACCACCTAGGACTCTTCATCAAACAAACTCTAAATTATTCTTAGTAAGAATTAAATCTTCAACTTATTAGTACATATTTCCCAAAACACTAATTATTTTAAATATCAAATTCAGCTTAGCTTACAAACCTTTTTATTTATTATTTGGCCTTAAAGTTTGGGACACTAGGATCATGGTAGTAGTGAGTTGAGCTAGTCTTATTTGTGAAAGTGGATTTTGGCTTGAGTTTGATTGTGGTTTATATTTACCCCAGGTGGGGTTGGGTCAGCGATCGAAGATCTTTATTTTATCTCAAGCAAAGAATCAGGTAAGCTCTTGCATAAAACCTGATTGATGTAAAATATTTATTATGGCAAGCCAAATGTAGAGTGCATGGACACTCATTTCTGTAAAGGCAATTGAGGATTGACTTCTTTCTTATTTCAGTCAAATGAATTATTTGAAAACCAATAAGCAGATTTGCTCAAACTCAAAACTCTTTCTAAAACTGATTTTGACAAAGACTTTGGAAACCCTTAATTGCCATTTACATGTGAAACTGTGTTTTGTTCATTTTTCCCATGTGGGATACGTTACGTTGAGTACTCAATAAGGGTGGACTGCTAGGATCAGTCTTTAAAGGGTTAGAGTAAGTCTCTCAGTAGGTGGCCACCTTTGAGGGGTGAGTCTTGCCCGGATAAGGTGTCAGTCCAGTAGGTTGTGCTGATCTGAACTAGCAGTTTATTTTTTAGTCAAGTGACTGTGTTTTGCTGGAATGGACACCCGGTTGTTGTTTGGGTATAGAGAAGGAGAAGTATCTTGCCCGGTAGGCCGATCACCTACTTTTTTTGTCAGTTTGCACAAAGTGTCGGCATTCTGACCGGTTATGGGGCCCAACGTGTGGTAACCCATGATCATTTCTTTTGAGTGGCTGATTTTATTGATTATGTATGGTTAGAAAAGCTAAAACACCACTCTTGATTTTAACTAATGTTTATTGCTTGCCAGTATTTCTCTTATAAAGATTTTATACTTTGCATTCACGAACTGTTTTCACTGGACACTCAAAGCACACATGGACTTACTGAGATTTTTGTTTGTCACCATTTTTACCATGATTTCAGGTCGATCCTGCTGTGGGGATGAGTAGCTAAATATTGCCTGGCTTGGAAGATTTTCTGATAATTTATTTTGTGTAGTGCTTTGGGGAGATGAGAGTGGATAAATTTTATTATGGATTTGTTTTTGGTATTCTTGGATTTGATCTTGGAATTATTCTTGGGTTGTAATAAATTTTAAGTTAAAGTATTATTTTTATTCTGCAATTTTATTTGTGTGACCTAGTTATAAAGACCCTTTATCATTTGGACGGGGCGACATCCCCGGCCCTGGCAGGCCTAGGTACTGGGGTGTTACACTGGGTTTGTTGAATTTGTTGCCTTGAAAATTCTCTTGAATCCTCTTGAATATTATTCTTACCCATGGAGCCATGAAGTATGATCCGGTTCTTCTTCCCCTTTCTTGAAAATGGCCTTCATGCCTAATTTGATTCCTATCATTTTTGCCTTCTTGAAGTTGATTCGTCTTAGAATCAATACCTTCATTATAATTCAAACAAGATATTTTGTGTGAAGATAAAACTTTTAGCTTTTGATCCTCACCAACTCCCTTGTTTTCTCTCTTCTCAACCCAAATTTTTATTCTCACATTACGTTGCTCTTTTTCCTCCCTCTTGTTATTTTTACCTCTCCAAACCTAAGTTGGCACTTTTGTTTTATCTCCATGCTCCCTCATTTATTCTCTCTCCATGCTTATTTTTGCTTGCATTTGGAGCTCTAAACCCCCATTTTTTGTCTTTTTATCTCTTCTCATTTTCTCTTCTCTCTTGCTCTTGTTTTTCCCTCTCTTGTTTTTTCCTCTCTTTTTGTTCTGTTTTCGTTTTATCTTCCTCCCTCAAAATATTTTGATTTTTTACAATCTCACTTAGGGGCATAGGAAAAAGGGTGAATTTCCTTCCATCCTTGCACAAAGAGTAAGTGTTTTTCTTTCCATGGTGAACTACCTCTCTATCATATAGCCAATGCCTTCCTAACAATATATGCCCAACATGCATGGGAAACACATCACATATAACCCCATCTTTATATCCCCGCTATGGCAATTGTAACATTGACTTGTTTGTTCTCCTTTACTTCATCACAATTGTTCAACCATTGAAGTTTATACGGTTTAGGATGTTTTAAGGTCTCCATTCCCAATTCCTCCACCAATGTAGCACTAATCACATTTTTACAGCCCCCTCCATCAATAATCAAGTTACATGATTTTTTTTTTTTATTTGACACCTTGAGTAGAAAATATTTTCTCTTTGTAGATCCCTTTTTCCTTCAACCACACAAGTTTCAACAATTTCCCTTATAACACCAATTAATGAACATGGTTTCTCAACTGTATCCCTATTTCTTCCATCCACTAGATTTGGGGTTTTGTGAAGTTGAACTAGATGCTTCATTCTTTTTAACATGTTCTCATTTGCTCTTGCACAACTTCTAGCCAACTCTTTTTTTTTCTCCACTTGTGGATGTGAACTTTCTCCCACTTCATCGGTACTTGAAACACTTTTGAGACCTTCATTCATAGCACGCACTTGCTCATTCTCCACCTCAATCCTTGAATGCATTTGCTCTTCAGCAAATTCTATACTCTTTTGCTCAACTTTTTCTTGCTCATTCTTCTCTATCACTTCTAATGGATGTGACTCATCATCGAGAAAGAACAAGATATTGTAGAACTCTTTAGTCACCCCATTTGTTGGACTCAATTGATCCACTTCATCTTCTTTGTTATCATTAAGCCCCTCATCAATCTCATCAACATTTTTCTCAACTTCATCGTGCACGACTTCATCATTTTGATTGAGTTTTCTATGGCACTTGACCTCATTTTCTAGCTTCTTCTCCTTCTCAAAGTCATGCAATTCATTTTGCTCAACTATCTGAACCTTTTCTTCATTTCTTGTCCTTCTTGGCTCCTTAACATATACAACATTTTCCTTGGCCATTTTGGTCTCAAGTCTAGCTCTTTGCTCCTCAAATTTATGAGTCTCACTTTGCTTCTTAGAGGACTTCTAATGACAATCAAAGAATTTGTGCCCATAGCCACTACAATGCTCACAAGGAATTGCATTACCCGTTTACAAATCAAAACTTCCTCCTTGATCACTCAATCTTGGGCAATCATAAATACTATAGCCATAGTCCCAACAAATACAAACATAATCTTGTTTTCTCTTCATTCCTCCTTTTGTAAAACTTTGCATTGTACTTCCCTCACTATGCTTAGAACTTCTTGGACAATTATAGGACATATGAGCAAAGCTTCTACATATTTGGCACTTATTTAGTACAAACCGTTTCCGTATCAAATCTTTCATCTCTTCCCAAGAAACTACCATTTGATAACCACTTCGCCTTCTTTGTGCATTCATTTACTCCCACCATTCAAAATCATTTTAAGAAAAATCCATTAAGGCACAGCTCACTTTTTTCACTGCACTCAAAGCTTCTAAACAATTTTTTCAGTCTTCTTTCCTATTCATAGTACTTCCTCAAATCTCTTTTCCCAAAGAGCGGAGGTGTCAATTTCTCATTGTATTTCAACTCCCTAATCTCCACATCCTCTTTTCTTCTAAAACCACTATTGGAAGAATTTTGCAATGCACACTTTTCTTTTGGCCTAGATACTTTTGGACTTTCATACAAACACCTATACTGCCTTTCTTTTGGCATACCACTCTTTGAATATTTTTGTGGTCCTCTTACACAAACTCTATTATTCCATTTATTTATACCCACATATTCATCCCCCTCATATTTCCAATTTTCTTTTCCATCAAACCCACCATATCCTTTTCCACTTATGCTTGGCCCTTTATCATAGCTATCCCTACAAGACTCATCTCTACGATCAAGCAAATTCTCATGATCTTCTTCATTTCCCCAATAATCTTCCTCATAGTCACATTTATGTTCTTCATGATTATCCCCCTCATATTCTTGTTTATATTCATCACATTCCCTATAACTATTTGCACTATATTAAAACTCCCCATAATAGTCACTCTCTCTACTTCCGCTCTAACTAGCCATTGTGAACTTTACTTTTAAGAGAAGAACTCACAAAATTTAAGTAGAAAACATAAAAGGAATTTCTCACTTCACTCCCTCACATGTTTACACTCAATTTTTAGTGGTCACTCTTCACTCGTATATGCACTCTTCTTGGCTTTTATCACAATGAGCTCACCCACTTGCCTTTTTCGAACTCTCAATTCCTCAAAGATTTCTTCCCAACACAAACTCCTTAATTTCTTAGGAATTAGTCCAACTAAACAAGTCAAGGCAACCCACTAAGGACAATCAACTAGGCTTAGGTGGAAGTTTGATAATTAACAACAATGAGCCTCAAGGAGTTTATATCTAGTTAACAAATTCAAGAAGTGTGACAGTATCAATAGACTAAAGGATGGGTAAATGGACAAGACCTAACGAGATTTTCAATGAAGCACTAGAAGTTCAAGAACATAGCACTTAAGAACAAGAGTCAAAATTCAACAACTATAATGAGTTCGATTGGACAAGCAATACCCCTAAGTTACTTGAAAATAATAGCTAACCAATTATAGAAGCGTTCATGAAATTTCTAGCCACAATTTTAAATGAAAAGCTCACTCAAGTAAAATATCAAACACTTAAGGTGTAACCTCGTAACTCAAAGGTTTTCAAATTGTTCACACTTGTAACAACCTAAAACTCAAGAATCACAATAAAAATCACTCCCCAATGGTTATACTATCATTAAGGAACAATTTCAAAGCAAGAACATAGAAAAAACTTGAGTTTTATAGCTCCTAAAATTAGCAAGAACATGAGTTATGAGATTTTCTTGTGTTCAGAACTTTGCAGCAAAAACACCCAAGAAACCTCAAAATTTCTACAATTTTAAAACTCAAATAACTTCCTAATCATCAACCAAACATGTAGGCTCAATTTCACATCAAACCCAAGGCACAATTTGAAGTATTCAACTCTCAAAAATTAAAAGAAAATTAGTTACGGGATTTAAATTTGCAGCAGTAGGTTGAATGAGATTTCTACCTTGTTTGAGCTCAAAATCAACAAATAATTATGCCAAATGATTCCTCAAACATCATGCCAACATATAAGATCAATTTAACATCAAGTTCATGGCATACCTTTGAGTTCAAGTATTAAAAAATAGCACACAGTAAAGTGCCGAAAATCTGAAAATTTTCACAAATATACCTTTGCTCAAAGAAAGTTGTGTTAATTAGAATCAACACCAGCTTACTCTGATACCAAACTCTTCGATATGATTTTGAAAAGCACCAATTTGAGATTTGAAGCTCAAATTCAAGAGACCTAATTCAAGACTAGAACCCTAGGTAAAATAGCTTACTAGGACAAAAAATCTAATGAACTAAGCTAACTAAATCAACACCCAAACACCCCTAACCCAAGAAGGATCGAGAATAAATGGGATGGGAGGATTTAGACAACCAATTGAACTCCTAAAAGAACCCTAGATTAGATAGAAATCTAAGACCCACCTTAGAAAGAGCAATGATCTATCCAAAGAAGATTAGACACTAGATTCATAGGTTGGACTAAAGCTTAAGAGTAGTATTGATTGATTTGGAAATCACCCAAGAAGAACACCCTCAAGAACTCTCTCTAGAGAGAACAAAAGATTTCTCTATTCAAAATATCAAAAGTTATGTTTACAAAAGTTATAATGGCATATATATAGATTCCTTACCCTAAACTAATTAACAATTTATTCATACTATTAAATGGCCTTAATACAGGCTTTGAGACCCTATTACATGCCTTAAAAATAGGTTAAAATATAATAAAAGTCATAAAAATTTAATTGGGAACAAAACAGAACAAAACAAGAAAATTCAAGAAAACAAGGCAGGCCCCAAATGGACCTGGCGCCAGGTGCATGGGTGGACCTGGTGCCAGGTGTGTTCTAGAGACATAACCCTGCTCCAGTGTGGAGTTGGCGCTAGGTGTGCTAGTGAACTTGGAGCCAGGTGCATTCTGGTTGCCGTTCCTATTTTATTGCACTTCAAAACTTGCTTTTTGGACCTCCATTCCATTTCTCTATGTTTTCTTGATCCTCCAAATGAAATGTAGCATCTTGAGTTCTTCTTGATACTCCTTTAGCCTTCAATCCTTGTTTAAAGATTGGCTTGATCCTTCACATGGATTGTTGCTTGTCTTGTGCATCCTTTGGCCCTTCCTTTACTATCCATCTCTTCATAATCTTCTTAGCCCTAGGTTTGTTGAATTTGTTACCTTGAAAATTCTCTTGAATCCTTTTGAATTTTGTTCTTACCCATGCAGCCATGAAGTGTGATCCGGTCATTCTTCCCCCTTCTTGAAAATAGCCTTTATGCCTAATTTCAGTACTATCACCTTGGCTACTAAAATGACCAAAATATCCCTACTATAAAAATAATTGTATTTTACATTTTAAATATTTCCTAATATCACCATAAGAAAATATTGACCCCAAGGACAATGCTGCATTAGCTATGTCTCCAACCTACAGGTGTAATAACTAAAATACCCTTCTACACATGTTATTTATTTAGAGAGGAAGAAGTGTACTAACACCTTTGTAAAAGACATCTACCATCCTTTAGCTTCTAGTCCAATGATCAACGACTTCTCTGAATATTTTCACTTTCCAATGGAGCTACCCTAAAGCAAATATTTAAGTCATGTTCCCCCAGGGCCCTGGATATTTAGATCATTCGGACAATCACAAAGAGCGATATTATTGGAATTCATGGACTCCTAAATGCGAAAAATATCCACGAATCCCTTCCGAGAATCCACGTAAATGATTAAGAAGACTTAAGTTTTATAGGATTACCTTTGTTCTGCGTAATCAAGATCCATCGATTCTGACTGTGCTGTCGTATGTGCAACCAGAACGATCACCAGACACTGCAGTGTGTGAACGTCCTCTACAGGTATACATAGCGAATTAACTCGTTACCCCGAGAGTTCTAGCGCCTAGGGTTTGAGAGGTTTTTTTTTCTCTAGTGAATAGAGGCACGAAATTTTTAACAGAACAACACTATTGAGAAGACGGCTAGGGTTTTCTTAAAAACCCCCGAATCTCTTAGAGTCGAGATCTAATAATATCTTATCATATTTTAATTTAAATTCAAATTAAATTAAAACCTGATATGATAAGATTCCGCCATTATCTCGATAATTTAACTAATTAATTTACCGAGTCAGATTCTTATAATCTGGACATCACCTAGATACATCGAATGTGGACATATTTCCAGATTCATTGTATTTGGTAAATTTTCTAAGTTTGATTAACTTAGACATATTTCCAGATTTATTGAATCTAGTTACCAAAAAAAAAAAAAAAAAAAAACAACCTAACTAGTTTGCTTATTGTGTGACCTTATAAATTCATTTAACACTAGCAGTGCGCCTAAAATCATATTTAAATGGCCCACAAGTTATAAGCGGTTTCTAGAAAAACATTATAACTATTCAGGTTAAATGAAGATCAGTGATCTATTTGAATCAAACCATAATTTTATATTTAGTCATTTTGTTACACGATATCCAGATTAAGCATAAGGCACGGAGCATGTCATCCTTATTAAGCTTAATCAATTATATCTTGATTTCATAGTAGACTGTTCAAACAAATGATATCAATATCTTAGATTGATATATTTGAGTACGGCTATGCATTTTAACAGTCTAACTTATTAAGGGGCCTATGGATATCTCTCCTATAATTAAGAGGGACAAATTCCTTCACTATCAATCATATTCATCTACTCGATTTATTCTACATCTAACAGTAGTCTAATTTATTATCTGGTTAAAGACAACATTAGACAACGTCAAAATATAGTACTTATCAAGTAGGAAACCATGATGAATTTAGGTCGAAGGATTTTTAATATCATTATGGCTAGAAAGTACTTATGACATGTTCCATGAAGTACTCTCACAGTAGGTCATTTCCAATACAATGTTCTCTAACATCTATTTATGTTTTGACTTGATATCATAAATATCCATGACCAGTAAAACATAGCCATCTAGTCACAGACATATCAATCTTAATTTATTATTGTTCCAATAATAATAATCGATTGGGGACTATTTTAGAATAGTCATTGTATTTATTGTTGGGTTTTACTATCAAGTCACGTACTTGATGACCACAAAACAGAATGCACTATTCATGGAAAGGAAAACCTCATATTATTATATAAAACATAACGACAATATTATAAGTACAAATTGACTCTATGGTATATCCCTAACAGTCTCCTACTTGCACTAAGACCAATTTGGCATAAGCCGTAACCCCATTGATCTAGTATGACTATCATGTTTAGACGATATGAAAGGCTTTGTCAGTGGGTCTGCAACATTGTCATCAGTTGATACCTTGCATACTTTGATATCTCCTCTATCAACAATTTCTCGAATGAGATGAAAATGTCTAAGTATATGTTTGGATCGCTGATGTGATCTTGGTTCCTTAGCTTGTGCAATGGCTCCATTGTTGTCACAATAGAGATCCACTGGGTTCATAATACTAGGAACTACATCTAGTTCTGTAATAAACTTTTTAATCCAAATTGCTTCTTTAGCTGCAGTTAAGGCAGCTACATACTCAGTTTCTGTAGTAGAATCGGCCACGGTGTCTTGCTTTAAACTTTTCCAGCTTACAGCACCTCCATTCAAACAAAATAGAAAACTTAATTGTGATCTGTAATCATCTATGTTGGACTGAAAAATAGCATCAGTGTAACCATTTACAACTATCTCGCCTTCTTGTCCTCCATAAACTAATAACATATCTTTAGTTCTTCTTAAGTTTTTTCAGTATGTTCTGGATAGTAGTCTAGTGTGCCTCTCTAGGATTTGACTAGAACCTACTCGTCATGCTCAATGCATATAATACATCGGGTTGAGTACATAACACGACATGCATGATAGATCCTATAGCGGAAGCGTATGGTATCTTGTTCATGTGCTCTTCTTCATCCTTCATAGAAGGACTTTGAGTTTTACTGAGCTTAATGCCATATGGCATTGGCAAGAATCCTCTCTTAGAGTCTTACATACTGAACCTTTTCATTACCTTGTCAACGTGTGCACTTTGACTTAGTCCAATTAGCTTTCTAGATCTATCTCTATAGATCCTTATACCTAGAATATAGGCAGCTTCACCTAAGTCTTTCATTGAGAAATAATTTCCCAACCATGTCTTTACACTTTGTAGAGTTAGGATGTTGTTTCCAATGAGCAAGATGTCATCAACATAAAGTAGCAAAAAGACTATTGCATTCCCACTTGTTTTCTTATGGACACAAGGCTCATCTTCATTTTTGATAAAGTTAAATTGCTTCATCAAAAACGAAGATTCCAGCTTCGAGATTCTTACTTCAATCCATAAATGGATATTTGAAGCTTGCACACTTTATTAGAATTCAAAGGATCATCAAAACCCCGAAGTTGTGTCATGTACACATCCTCGAGTAAGTTTCCATTGAGAAACGCAGTTTTAACATCCATTTGCCAAATCTCATAATCATAATATGTTGCTATAGCACGAAGAATTCTAATAGATTTAAGCATTACAACTAGTGAAAATGTTTCATCATAGTCTATACCATGAGTTTATCTATAACCTTTTGCTACCAGTCGTGCTTTATAAGTATGCACATTTCCCTCAATGTCTGTTTTCTTTTTGAAAACCCATTTACACCCAATGGTTTTTGAACCTTTAGGTGGATTAACTAAAGTCCAGACTTGTTTATCATACATGGATTGCATCTCAGACTTCATAGCCTCTAACCATTTTCTAGAGTCAAAACTCTTAATGGCTTCTAGATAGGAAGTGGGCTAATCATTAACCATAAGCTCCACATTGTGATCAACAGTGATGAGGAATCCATATCTCTCAGGTTGTTGACAAACCTTATCAGATCTTCGAGGTCCTTGTTCTATAGATGTAAGCTCATCTTGGACTTGTGAACCATCTAATCGAGATTTATTATTTGGTTCAGGCACTAATTGTGGCTCTTGAATCTCATCAAGATGTATTTTACTCCCACTAATTCTTTTGGAAATAAATTCCTTTTCAAGAAAGAATCCATTTCGTGCAACAATTACTCTATTTTCTTTTGGGAGATAAAATTGATATCCTTTAGTTTCTTTAGGATACCCCACAAATATGCATTTATCCAACTTAAGTGCAAGTTTATCAAATAATAAATGCTTTAGATAAACTTCACAACCCCAAATATTGAGAAATGACAAACTAGGTTGTCTCCCAATCCATATCTTATATGATGTTTTTTGAACCGATTTAGATGGAACTCGATTTAGTATGAATGCAGCAGTCTCTAGGGCATAACCCCAAAAGGAGATTGGAAGATTAGTTTGACCTATCATTGATCGAACCATATCTAATAAAGTCCGATTTCTCCATTCAGATACACCATTCCATTGAGGTGTTCCAAGTGGAGTTAATTGGGAGATAATTCCACAATTTTTAAGATGCTCGTCAAACTCGTAACTTAAGTATTCACCACCTCGATCTAATCAAAGTGTTTTGATACTTTTTTCAAGTTGATTTTGTACTTTATTTTGAAATTCTTTAAATTTCTGGAATGATTCAGATTTATGTTTCATCATATATAAGTAGCCATATGATAGGAGCTAAATTGGTTATATTTTGTTTAGTTATTTGAGGCTCTTTTGTAATACATTTTTGTGAAATAACTAGTCATATTCTTTCATATTTGAGATTTTATCCTTGGAAAGGTATTTTGGTCATTATCTTAGGATTTTGGGTAAAACAAAGCAAAACCGTCACGAAACAGAGGAGAGGTAGCGCCGGTTGTAAGGCTGGAACCGGCGTTGGCTGCACTCTGGAATATATGTGCATAATTCGGAGAAAAATTGGCAGACGAGTGGAGAAATAGAACCAAGGTGGCGCCTGCTCTGAAGGACCAAGGCGGCGTCGGCTGTGGTCTGTCCTTGAGGCGGTGTTGCGATCTTTCTATGCCTTTTTGAAAATCTGAAGAGTTTTAGCAGCTTCCAACTTCTACTCGGCCAAGAAATTTGTACCCATTAGTTTAGGCACCTCTTAAGCCTATAAATAGATGGAAAAGACAAGGGAAAAGGGGAGAATTCATTAATCATCATAGAAAATCACACAGTCCAAGAAGGATTTCTTCAAAGTTCAAGGAGGGTTGTACAAGAAGGTCTTCAAAGGAAGAAGAAGAAGGCTTGTCTATGAGTTCTTTCTTTTACTTTGTTTTCTTTTTCTTGACAATGATATGTTAATTGTTTTATTGTAATTCAACATTGTTTTAGATATTCATGATTTCTAGAGTTATTTGATCTTTTGATTAATTAGTTATTATTCTTGGTATTCAATTACTTATGCCTATTACGAGATTAGTTAGTTGATTCTATCCATTGACTTATTGGACCAAAGGGGGTTGATAGGTGTTTTGATTTATTAATTTCATATTATGTTGGCAATTAACTTGCTGGACCAAAGGGGGTTGATTGTTTAAGAATTGGTAATTGAAGGTTAATTGATGTCTTCCGAGACCAAGGGTTCATTGATTAATTCCATGTTTTAAATTCACGGAGACTAAGGGAATTTAATTAAGGATTGTGTTTAATGCGTCTTTTGGATGAATTAGTTGAGATGGACCAAGTGATTCTAATTTAACTGGAAGATAGTGATTTCATGGATTGGCCATCAAAGTGAGTCCACCTTCATCATTCATCGTGCCAAGAGAATGATTGGTTATGATAATGGTTAAGTTCTTTAAGATCATGTTTATCTAAATAATGGCTTGAGTTACATAAATCTACATCCTTGAAATATGCATATTTTTATTTTTATTTTATTTTAAAATTTTTATTTTTATTTGGTTTTCACTTTATCGAGTCCGTTAAACAGTGAAAGAAGGGTAATTAATGTCTACTTGTTCCTTGAGGATCGACACTTGTTTTAACCCTATGCTCAGTTAATGATGAGTATGCTTGCTCATATATGTCTTTTGGTTTTGACGTTTTAATTTAAACTTGATTGGGAATGTGCTTAGTTTTGTATGATTTTTATACCCAAGTCTGAACGCATCAAGTTTTTGCGCTGTTGCCAGGGAACAATAGTATGAAAGCTTGGATTTTGTTGATTTAACTATGTGAATATGTAAATATGCAAATATGTAAATATATAAATATGTAAATATGTAAATTTGTACAATTGTTCATTTTGCAAAAAGGTGCCATATTTTGTTGTTTGTATAATTGTATTTTAATTTCATTAGATGTTGTAAATATGTAAATAGGTAGATACATGTTCATTATAATTAACTTGTCTTGTATATTTGTATATATTGTATATTTATTTATTTAATTTTACTAACCTCATGTTAATATGGAATATGTGTAATCTTTGTATTTTAATTGATTTTTACATATATAATTTTGAGTCACTACTAACTCTTTTTATTTTTAGGTTTGGACTTTAAATAACACGATATTGGAGACGAATTAATTTATTATTTGTTTCTTTCTTTACAATTTTTTATTTTTGGTTTATTCTAGGAATTCTTGTTTTCAATGTATCGTGGTCATGCATTCAATTAGGATAGTTTTAAGTTGTTAAAAAAAAGAGAGAGAGAGAAAACAAAAAAAACATTAGTGTATTGATTGGCAAAATTACAAGCTCACATTAATATTTTTGGTGAGACGTCATTAGAAGCATTAGTGAATTCTTTTGTTGCCAATATAAATTCATCTGTTCAGTAGCATGAAGAAGCTTCCCAACGATGGTGCGATCCAAAGAACCAATTAGTTAAGATTGTTGAGGAGACTCATGAGTTCATGCTAGCCCATACACTTAAACAAGAGAATCTCTCAGGAGAGGGGAGATCCTATAAGGGACAACTGTCCAATGTGGGAAGGGAGTATTCAATTCTTCTCTATGTGCTAATAATCCAAATCTCTCTTTGTCACATGATTTCGTAGGTTCCTCTCTTTTCTTGGAGAATATGGGTCCAAATAATGATGTGTTGACTTTAGCATGCTTCAAGGAGTTGGATCTTTCAACACTATATCAAAAGAAGTCCTTGGAGGATGGTGGAAATTTCTACCCTTCACCCTATTCAACGGGAGGTAACTTAGTTTTTGTAGAAGTGTAAAAAAGTAAGGATTTCTTGATCCCATCATTAAGAACTCAATTGCTAAGTTTTAAAGGGGAATTTTAATTGTAAAAATTCTTTTGAAGAGTTAATTGGTGATTCCAAAGTTGATGCATCCGTTAGATACTATGTGCACTCATATGTTGAAACAGATACTTATGTGTCTAAACAAATGTTAGAAAATGAGGTTTATGCGTTTAGATTTGCTGAGACAAATCGTTTTCCTGAACCTTCCAATTTTCAAAAGCCTCCATTCTTTCTTCATTCATTATGCCTATCTTCTACTTGGAGCTTTAATTTCTTTTCAAAATGTTTGATGAGGAAGCATGATGGGTGTAGAGAGTTGTTGTTTTATTTTTATTTGTTTATTATTTTAGTATTTTTCTTTAGTTAGGTCTGTTTTTATTTTGCTATTATTTTCTTTGTGCTTTTATTTTTGTTTTGTTTTACAGGAATAAAGTCTTCTTGGACAAGCCCCTCTCTTTACCTCAAGTTGGATATCTATTGGAGCATTATTGCACTTGGGAAGTATTACTTAAAATTTCTACCCTTTTATTATTTTTGGTCCTTTTGGAGATGCTTTCTTGTGTTTATTTGTTGCCAAGGAGGACATTGTCCAATTTAAGTATGGGAAAGTGGTTTGGTGATATACTTTGTCCAAATTTTCATCAATTTTATTTGGAGCACAAAGTTTGAAAATTGGAGCAAAATGAATGGAAGTTTGTTTTTCTTATCTCTTCTCATTTATATTTTTGGTCCTATGGTATTGTTTGTCCTTGTTATATTTATTTGGCCATTGAGGATAATGTCCAGTTTAAGTGTGGGGGAGTGGTTTGATTGATAAGTCTTCTATACATATTGTTTAGCCTTCTTGGGAGTAAACAATTTTTGGTGCGAAATTTTTCAAACTTTTCTGCTTTTCTGGAGATTTCAAGCTGTATTTTTTGTGCATGTCTTTATGATGGATTATAGAGAGTATGTTCTAGATCATTTATGGCTGATGCATGACTTTCTGCACTCACTTGGACAAAGTAGTTCTTGATCAAATGCTTTGCATTATTCTTAAACCTGTTTTTCTCTAAAATTCATGGAGCATTCTAGAACTTACTTGAATACCTCTCGAGGCGAAATAAGAAAGGCAATCATGATTTAACTTAGGGATGATAGTAATAGGCCTTCTTTGGATAGTTTGAACTTTTCAAGCCTACCTATTGTTATATTATCCCTAGTGCCTATTATGAGCCTAAATTGGTGATTTCTTTCTCTAAAACCCGTCATGATATTTTGTCCATTACTTGTGCTGAGAGTTTGTATAATTTCCAAATATTTATGCACTTGAAGGATGAAAGTATATGTATGTTGGGAAAAAAATGCAGGGATAGAGATCATGACTTATTACTTTCAGTCATAGATCAATTATGAGTGGTGCTGGAAAAAGAAAGGAAGTGGAATGGAAGGAAGAAGTTGAAAAAAAATTGAGAAAGAAAAGAATGGTGAGCTGAAAAAGATGAGAAAGAAGAAAAGAAACGAGAGGAAGTGAAAAGAGAAAACAACAAGTTGCTAGAAAGAAAAATGAGTGAAAAAGAAAATAGCAGTAGCAGTGAAAAGAGCAAGTTGGATTTTGGAGTTTGATGTTAAAAATGGTATGGATGGACTCACGGTAGTGAGTAGATGAAATTTGGAATTTTTGGAAGAAGTTTTAAATGGTTTGGAGAGGTATTAGGTGAAAGAAAGGAGTAGGTGTTCTTGTTATTCTATGTGTGTTTGAAGGTTGAAGAGAATGGAGGAATTTTGGGTTTGTGGCTGCCGAAATTCTGTGTGTGCAGTAGCCAAATTGTTTATGTAGTTTAGGAAGATGATTTTTCTGGTTTGAAAGGAAAAGGAAAGGCTGGTTGTTGAAATCCTAAAAGAATATTTTTGGGAATCAAATTTGGAAACAAAATATAGCAAGAATATTTTGATCAATGGAGAGCTTTTTGGAATTGCTTTGGCCAACTGATTGCTCTGTGATTCGGCTGGATGAAAGCTGGTTGAAGAAGGTTAATGGTGGCTGAAAAGAAGGAGTGTAATGGTGAAGGGAAGGTCTAGTTGTTTGAGGGACATTTTATGGAAGGTTGCTAAATTAAGTTTGTTGGAATTTTGGTATCCAATCAAGGCATGATTGCAGTGATTTGTTGGAGATATTTTCGAGCAGCCATGACTGATTTTCATGCAGAATGCTGGAGAAGACAATGGAGTTCAGTTCATGGATATTCAAGAGAAGTTTGTGCAGAAAAATGGTGAAGGTTTCGAACAAGGCTGAATGAGAACAAAGATGGAAATTGTGTTCAGTGATTTTGCAAGTTTGAAGGAAAATTCTGGGCAGATTTTTTTTGTCATTGTTCAGATAGTTTGCAAAGGGTTTGAGGGGGTATTCAGAGGTCTTTCAAGGCTAGTTTCCAGCATTCTTCATGGAGGAAAAATATGGCTAAAGAGCTGGAGAAAAACTGGAAGAAAACAGCTTTGTTTGAACTCACCTATGCTGCGATTTTGCCAAGAAAAATTTTTGGTTTTGCACAGCATTTGTCCAATTCGAAATTGGCCAGAAAATTCCAAGTTTCAAGCTAATCAAGAGGGCCATTTTCTGGCAGCATTTGGAAGGGAATAATGGCTGAGAATTTTGACTCTTTGCATGCACAAGAAGCTGGAAAAAAAAATTCTTGAACACTTCATGAAGGAAATGAACCTAGCTATAGTGGAGTTTTGAAGGTTCACTATGGGAATTAATTCTCTTGGAACCTTCCCCAACTCTTCCACATTTTCAGACCATAAAATGTCTTTTCCTTAGACATTTTGAACCTTCAAAGCCATAGCACTTTACTGAATTTTCTGGAATAAAATTGGTTAGAACAAATTTGTCCAATCTAATGAATTGAGAATTAGGAAAAATTAAAGATCAAGGAGGAATGAATTCCCTTAGGAATTTTTTAGTAGGGCATAAGAATAGGATTAGAGTACTCCGATCATGTCTCCCCTAGGACAACACCTCTACCCTATGCAAAAGCACTTAAGGCCGAAAATACCCCTTCTCAAGCAAAAATAAAATTTAATCATGCTAAAGCTCCAATGATGGAATATGAACCCAAGACCTCAAGAATTAATTCCAAAGCTCTAACCACTAAACCACAACAACTCTTGTTCTTATTTTCTCTCTAAAATATTTTTCCCATTTAATCCTCAAGTTATCTCCCTATTTTCACCTCAGGCAAAATTACCATTTTGCCATTCTTACTCAGTAAACATAATCAAGTCCTCTAGACTATAAAACCCAAATCTAAATCACATAAAACCATATAAAAATATACTTAAACATGCAATAAAATATGATATGCATCCCAACCCCCTTACTTTAAGGTTGGTTTCGACTGGGGTTTCACATTGATGGGTTGTATAATATTTGTAATGGCTACGGTATTCCTTAGTATCACAAATTTTCTATTTTCCAAAAGGTTTTGCGAAGAAGAAAACAGTTTCTGTTAATTAGCCTTCTGTGAAGAATTGTTCTTTGTTTTGTTTCGTTTTGTTTTTCGATGAACAGAGAATGGAGAAATTGTTTTTCTTAGCATTGAATAGGGGAGTTGTCTTTTGTAATTGCCAAAGAAGATGACTGGAAAAACTTGCACAAAAAATTGAAAAGCAATATGGTTTTAGGCCCGAAGTCGCAAGTAGCTTGCTGAAGCCAAGCCGCGGCTTAAACAACCCAAGCAGTAGCTGGCTTGTCTTGAACCGCGACTGGCTTGGGTTGATTCAACATAATTTGTGGTTAGCATATGAGATGCCAGCAGCGGATGCAAATTTTTTTTTTTAAAAAAAAAAGATTTTTCCCGTTTTTCGGTTCTTCACGGCTCGTGATTTTTCTTTTTCTCTATTTAACACCCAAACTTTTCCCAAAATTCTGTTTTGGGACTCATGGAGTTATTTTTCCAAAATATGATTTTGGAAAATAATATATTCTTCTAAAATATTGATTTTAGATTATATATTATTTAATTCCTAAAATATGATTTTAGCAATTAATATATTTTCTAAAATATTGATTTTAGAATTTATTCTATTTTTCTAAAATAGTGATTTTGGAATTATTTGCTATGTTTAATTTTATTTTGAGTATAAAATTAGCATGGTGGTTTGATTATGGATTATGGACCTCATTAAATTATTCATGCATTTCATCACTTTAGTTTTGAATTAAATAGGGCATGCATGTCCTGCCTTCTCTATTTTTGCTGTGTAATTTCTCTTCTCATCTAACACGTTTTGAGTGTAACTTATGGTTTCTATATTTGAATTTTATGTAATTAGATTACATAAGTTATATAGGAATAGAATTTATTACAAGATAAGGAGAAGGTGATCAAGACCAAAAGGGTGGAAGGTAAGACTTTCTTCCTAAATCATGCATGAACATTTAGGATTAACTAGATTAATTTTCGTTTGTGGCTCAAGAAAATTAATATAGTAAAGTCCATAACCAGACCACGTTATTATTTTATAGTGTATGAATATATTGATATTATGAATGCAATGAACAAATCACTAAAATTACAAATATTTCATATTAATATTAAACCTAATGCCTTCCATTAGTATAACAAGAATGGGAGTCCTTTTTCGAGACCAATTTGTTAGGCTAACCCAAGCCTACTTGACATTAGGCATGTTCAAGCTATGGAATTAAATTCTTGATTAATGGGTTGGGTTTAACTAATTTCTTTATCCCAATTGGGCTAACTCAAGTATAAAGAAAACTAGATGTAAGGTTAGGTTAGCTTAAAAGGATTTAAGATTAAAATATGTTAATCACCCAACGATCCGATAATTACATTTGATGTAATTAGTACTGGATACCTACCATTGAACTTCAGGGTGGCTTGTTGGGCAAATCTAAGGTCATTCTTGAGGAATTTGGATACTGGTCCACTAAGAAAAAATTCCAACGGGTTTTTCCAAATCAATAGTGGGGGCTATTAGTTTGAGTAAAATAGTGGAATAATAATGAGCTTAATTAAAGACCTAATTACTTGTATTACATGTGCATATACAGTTAGCTAATTTCTCTATCTTTATATCTAGGTTTCTGCATCATGTTAACCAACCTAAATTTATGTAACAGCTTGGAAACCAACAAACTTACCGAGTCAAACTTTCTGGATCGGTATAGAAACTTGAGAATCGTTCTCAAGTAAGAAAAGTTATTTTACGTGCTAGATGCTCCTATTCCGCCACCACCAGCTCAAAATAATCATGCTGATGAGCATGCTGTCCACAAAGAGCACAAAGAGGATAGTGACACAATATTCTCTGTGATGTTGGCGTTAATGACTCTTGAACTACAAAAACAACATGAGCATATGAATTCTTACTCGATCATTTTATATCTTTGAGAACTATTTGATGCCCAAGCTAAAATAAAGAGATATGAGATCTCAAAATAACTGCTCTGTTCTAAGATGGCTGAGGGTACTTCTGTGGCCATTCATGGGCTGAAAATGCTAGGCTTAATTGAGAAGCTTTGGTCTCTTGGGTTTGTGATGGATAATGAATTAAGTATTGACTTAATTCTACAATCTTTGCCAAGTAGTTTTTCATAATTTGTGATTAACTACCAAATGAACAAGATTAAATCCACTATACCCGAGCTGATCAATCTTCTCAAGACTGCGGAATCCTTCATGAAGAAGGAATCCAATGCAATCATTTTGGTAGAATCTTCTTCTTTTAGGAAGAAAGTTCCTAAGAAGAAGAAGAAGGCTCCCATTAAGTCCATAGGTGGCATAAAGAAGGAGGAGGTAGCCACCAGAAGCCCATGTCATCACTGTGGCAAGATGGGCTAATGGAGACACAACTGCAAAGCCTACCTGGAGACCGTTAAGGACAAAAAGGAGAAGGAGAAGCTTGCGAGCACTTCTACTTCTACTCTGGTATGTTTATGATTGAGATAAATACTATTTTTAGAAATGAGATATGAGTATTAGATACCGGATGTGGGTCTCATCTATGCAATAACTTGCAGGGACTAAAGGACAATAGAAAGCTTGAGAAGAGCGATGTGGACGTACATGTTGCAAATGGAGTAAAGGTAGCTACACTTGTTGTGGGGACTTATGACCTACACTTGCCTTCAAGATTAATTTTAGAACTTTAAAACATTTATTATGTACCAGTTTTATTGAAAAATATTATCTTAATTATTTGTTTAGACTTATACAGATTTGATAGGGGCTAGAATCACTATTATTTTTCTAATTATTTGAGGTTATTTTGCGATGCATTTATTCTAATAACTAGGTATATTCCTTTCTATTTGACATTTTACTTGTAAATAGTATTTTTGGCAATTTTGCATAATTTTGAGTTAAATTTGAGCAAAAAGTGAACAATTCTAGAATACACCTAGCGCAAGGCCCAACCAATGGACCAGGTGCTAGGTCCATTATGGTCAAACAGAGGAAACTGAGCAAATTTCAGAAAGAAAACTAAACTGACCTAGCACCAGGTCTAGCAAGTGGACCAGGCGTAAGGTCTATTCTGTCCAGCCAGTGAAAACAGAGTAAAAAACCTATGGGAAGAACAGATTGCACCTAGCGCCAGGTGGGTTAAAGGTACCTGACTCCAAGTCCGCTCTGAAAGGCAAAAATCCTGTGAATGAATTTAGAAAATTTTCAAAGATTTCAGTATTTTCTAATTCCAACTCGGTCAAGATTCCTCAAGCAACAAATTTAGCATCAAAGATGCCTATAAAAGCAAGAGAAAACACAAAAGAATAGGGAGAGAGAGATGGATCAAAGAGTATACATTCCAATCACTTATTAGAGAAGGAATTCACCCAATCAAGGAGGATTGTTCAAGAGAATCTTCAAGGGTGAAGGAAGAGGCTTATCTATGAGTGCTTTCTTTTATTTTTATTTTTATTTTTTTACCTTAAACAATGATGTATTCAATATTTTTATCGTAATTTAACATTATTTTAGATTCATGATTTTGTGTTGATTTAGTTATTTGATCAATTCTATATCATCTTTAGTATTTGATTACTTGTTATCATTGGTTATTGATGCGGGTTCTTTTAATTAACTTGGGACGATGATGTTAGGAGTTTCATTGCATTGATTTCATATTTATCTAATCTTGATGGACTTGAGCGAGGAAGTTAAGATTATAGGACTAAGTAATCAAAGATTAGTTGATTTCACCTTGAGCAAAGGGTTATTAGCCAATTTCCTACTTACAAAGAATTGAGCTAAATGCATTTTTTGGTTATGTTAGCTTGATTGGAAAATCTATTAATATTAATAAAAAGATAGTAATTTCATGGATTGGGAAATGAAGTGGAATTTATCTTAGTAGATTCATGACTTGGGAAACGATTGAATTTTACGGTATATTCCTTCATGATGCCAAGATGATAATTAATTAAGAGAATTGATAGTTGGTTCATTATCATGTTTTTTAGGATAATTATCTAAATTGCATATTCCTACATCCTTGAGTTGTATATATTTCTTTATTTTTATTTTTCTTATTTTCTCACTTTATTTCGATCGGTTAAATAATAAATGAAAAGTGATTAGTGTGTACGTGTACCTTTAAGGATCGATACTCGTTAATTCCCTATGCTATACTTGCGATGAGTATACTTGCTTGTATGTGTATTTTGGGATTAATAGTTTAATTAAAACTTGACTAAGTGATGGATTTAAATTTAATGATTTTTATACACTCAAAATTTACGCATCAAGTTTTTAGTGCCATTGTCGGAGAACAATATCATGAAAGCGTGGATTTTGTTGATTTAAGTATGTTTATATGTTTATATGTCCATATGTCTATATTTTTTTGTGTAAATCGGTGTTCTACCTTGTTATTTGTAACATTGTGTGACTTAATTGACTAGCTTATTTCATGTTGTACTGTAAATACCACTAACTTTTTTATTTAGATAGTTTATGAATACGTGTGTTTTTCTTTTCTTTAATTTTCTACTATTTGTTTTTCCTTTTTATTTTTTTCTTTTCTTTTTAATTATTTTTGTTTTTATTTTCTGATTTGATTTTTGTTTTTCTTTGAGTGCAAGATTAACATCATCATGGAGAACTACTTTTGGGCACAAGATCAAAAGAGCTATAATGACGAGAATTTGGCAAATTTGCAAGCTCAGATTGATGCTTTTTGTGAGACGTCACTTAAAGCCTCAATGCATTGTTTTGTCGGCAATACAAATTCCTCTATTAAGTGGCATGAAGAAGCATCCCAGTGTATGAGCCATCAAAGAACACAACTAACCAAGTTGGTTAAGGATGCTATAAAGGCTCATACGCTTGAATAAGAGAATCCCCAAGGAAAAGAGAGAGGATATGAGGAACAATTATCCAATGTGGAAAAGGAGGAGTTAGATCTTTCAACGCTATATCATAAGAAGTCCTTCGAAGATGGTGGTAATTTCTACCCTTCACCCCCTTCAAATGGAGGTAACTTAGTTTTTGTAGATGTGTTGAAATGTACTGATTTTTTGATCCCATCTTTATGAACTCAATTGCTAAGTTTTAAGGGGAATTGTAATTATGACAAATCTTTTGAAGGGATAAGTGGTTATTCTAAAATGTATGCACTTTTTAGACATAATTAACATCTTTGTATTAGGAACTTGATTTGTATGTCTAAAAAGGTGCTACAGACTGGGGGTCATGCATTTATATTCATTGCAACTAATATTTTTCATGAACCTTCCATTTTTCAAAATTTTATCTTATTTCTACTTTCATCGTGCCTACATTTTTCATTGAGCATCAATTTCTTTTACAAAGGTTTGATGAGAAAGCATGATGAGTGGAAGAGTTTTTTTTTTTTTTTTTATATGTTTTGGGTTTGTTTTGAATTTGGTTTTCTTTAGGACTTTTGGTCATTCTTTTGTTTTATCTGAGTTCTATTGTTAGTTGTTAGGTGTTATTTCCCCCAAATAAGAAAAATGTTTTCCATCTTAAGTGTGGAGGAGTAAGTCATGTCTTTATTTGCTTTCTTAGGATTTTTTAGTATTTTTATTTAGTTTGTTTTCTTTTATTTAGGTGTTTTTTTTTTGTTTTTTTTATTTTTCTTGTGCTTTTATTATGGTTTGTTTTATAGGTAGGAATAAAGTCCTCTTAAACAAGCCATTCTCTCTATTTTCAGTTTTGATATCTATTCCCCTTTACTGCACTTGGAAAGTATTGTTTAAACTTTCTACCCTTTTATTATTTTTGGTTCTTTTGGAGACATTTTCTTGTGTTTATTTTTTGCCAATGAGGACATTATCTAGTTTAAGTGTAGGGGAGTGGTTTGGAAATCTTCTTTGTCCAAGTTTTTATCAATCCTATTGGTGTTTTCTTGGTATTGAGCTACTTTGGAAAATTTTGAAATTGAGAAACAATTTTGTTTATACTCTTGAACACAAAGTTTGGAAAATTGGAGCTACTCCATCATGGCAGTATTTTCTTTTCTCTATTCTTTTTCTTTATTGATTTCAGTCTCCTTAGCTGTAGTTTTAGTGTTATATCTTAGGCCATTGAAGACAATGTTAAATTTAAGTGGGATGGGGGGGGGAGGTGTTGGATTGTATGCCCTCTTAAACTAGGTTTCTGATGTAAAATCGAATATTTTAATAAAAGAATTTATTTTCAAAAATTGTTTGGGAATTTACTTTTTGTTTGTACACAATTTTCGTTTGGAACAGGCCCATTGTGTTTAAATACGTGGTCCATGTGAATGGTGGTCTTTCACAGTAAGGTATGGATTACGGGTTATTTAGCACATAAACATTTATTCTTAACCTATTGATGAGATTGGGAATCTCATCATATTTAGGTTATTATGTTATGAATTCCAAATGAGGAATGGCTTACCTTTAACCAGTGAGTAGTCCACTCACTTAATGACATAAGGGTATTTCGAATACGTAGGACAAGACCTGTAGTAGTGGTTTCTAAAAGTACTATATGATAGAAACCTAGACTACTACCGCTACAGCGTGGACTAGTACTCTACAACTTGAGTATAAGTTGGTGGTCTGATGAAGCTGGAAGCATATGCTTTGAGATACTATAGTTGAGGTTCTATAGTAGAACCATATTACTTGTGTATTGAGTATACGTAACTAGTTAGTTAAAACAGACTTGTACAAGATAGTTTCTACACTATATCGCCCCTTATAGTTGTCCGAATGGTCTAAAATGTCCAGGGCCCTGGAAAACATGACTTGGATGTTTACTTTAGGGTAGCTCTCTTGGAAAGTGGAAACACTCCAGGAAGTCGTGGATCATTGGACTAGAAGCCTAAGGATGGTAGATGTCATTTAGAGGGGTGTTAGTACACTTCTTCATTTCTAAATGTACAACGATGTGTAGAGGGGTATTTTAGTCATTTCACCTGTAGTTCGGAGACTTTGCTAATGCAACATTGTCCTTGGGGTCAATATTTCCTTATGGTGATATTAAAAAATATTTAAAATGCAAAATATAGCTATTTATGTAGCAGGGGTATTTTGGTCATTTTAGTAGCCAAGGCGATGTGTCTTTTTGGTCCTCAAAATAGCCTGTAAGTCCTAACTAATTTTGGGTTTAGGAATTGGTCTCAGTTCAAGAGGATTTTATTTTATTTGATTTTATTCAGGATGTCTAATTTATTATTAGACTAGAATAAAAGAAATAAATAAAATAAAATAGGAGTTGAGAGAAATTAATTATCTAGTTTAATTGGTTAATTAATTATTCAGGGCCTAGGTCTAGTATGAATAATTAGGAAATTAACCTGGGCTTAAACTCGGAGAAATAATTAATGTTTAATTATTTATTGAGTTATTTATATAACCCCAAGAAATAAATAATTAAAGATTAATTATTTTGGTTCATTTGGGCTCATTAATTTTTATTGGGTTATTTATATAAGCCCAGGAAATAAATAATTAATGTTTATTATTTTGGGCCTTTTGGGTCCAAGAAAAATAATAAATATTACTTCGGCCTAATAGCTTGGACCGTTAGGTTTTTTTCCAGATACGGTTAAGAAGAGTTTAGGGTTAAGCCAAACTTATTCTCAGGATAACATCTGGGTGTTTTGAAATATGATATCCCGGGGATATGTTTATCAGATAATGAGAGATCTAGTTTTGGCTGACCAATAAACAAGTCTCTGGTAGAAGAAAAACCCTAATCTCCCTAACAAATTAAACAGGGTCTCACGCAGCTCTCTCTCTCTCACGTCTCTTCATCCTCTGTGTCTTCTTCTTGGAGCTTTGCTAACCAACAGCAAGAGAACTAAGGAGATTTGAGACCGTTCCTCTTCTCCGTTGTATTCACCGACTAGAGGTTAGGCTGTGGCATATTCTGAGAGCTGAAAGGCTTGGCGTTCTTGCAAACAAGGCGAAGTAGGAGGCTAGCGGGTTTTCAATCGGAAGCTTCTTCAAGTGGGCAAGGCAAAGCGATTACTGTCATTCAATCCACTCCTACTCAACCTAGTAGGTTTAAAGCGCGTAAATGTATGATTTTTACGCTTCCGTATGGCCTTTAAGGCTTGTGTTTTTTTTTTCTCTGGTTTTTTTTCCCGTGAGTGCATACTCCTTTCTTTTTCCCATCCATCAATGTGGTATCAGAGCCAATGGTTCTTTGATCAATATAGGGAGCATGGTAGTTAATAAAAATGGAGAAGATGATTATACCTGTGATTCTTCGCTGTTTTGGTATGGGATAGCATCACTGTGAGCTTCATCGTTGAAGTATAGGTATCTCTGTAAAATTTTTGGCTTTGATGTTTGTTCAGTGTTTTTGTTTTTGGATGAGTTTTTGTTTAAATGGGTATAGGCAGTTGTGTTTTTGTTTTGGATGAGCTTTTGTAAGTAAAAATGTCCAAAGAAGCCAAAGAAATAAGGAAAAAAATGAAGAAGAAGCCTCTGCAATTTTCGCGCGAAACAGAAGAAAAATAAAGAAGGAGGCACTGTTCATAAGACGCCGCCTAAGCTGAGCCGGAGCCAAGCCTTGAACTATTTCTGTGAGAGGAGTCGTGTCGTTGGAGCCGCTAGAGCCGGCTTGATTCATGAAATTGGAAGCCGAATTCAATTGCAAAATTTGCAATTAAATTGCAATTCTTCCGCGCAGGTTATACAGCTGGGTCGGAGCCGCCATTTGGATAAACACGCGGGTCAGCGGCCGGTTCGGGCGGGCGGCTTGGTGGGTTGAGGCAGCTGATGATCCGGTGTGGCTGGTGCACCGCAGCCGCGGTGGACTGCAGGCCACTCTGGCGCGGATCCGGTGCGGCCGGTGCAATGGACCGCCAGCTATTTTTTTTGCAATTTTTTATTTTTATTTTTTTTTCGTTTTGGGTCCCATACCAGGCAAAGTTAATATTTTTTAAATATTTTATATTCTTGGAATATATTTGCATGAAAAATATTAGGAAGAGATTTTAGGATTAAACAAGATCATTAATTAATTAATGTGCTTAATTCTATTATTTGGGCACTTAGGTTTAAAAAATAGAAAAGCATGAAAACGTTTACTGTTTTTTAGCATGGTATTTTTTTGTATACCTATGTGTGCTTTTTCTCAAAGACCAAAGTCTTTGGGAACATTTTTGACAAGAAAAATATTTTTTTTTTAAAAAATTAAATGGTTATTTTAATTTGTACAAAAATTAATCCTTGAATATTTTCTCAAAGGATTTAATCCTTGACATAGAAAATATATTAGATTTAGATATTTTTGTAAATTAAAATGGAGAGCTATTTTGTTTTGTTTTGGACTAAAAAAATTATTTTGTCAAGTAAACTTGAGACTAAAGTCTCTAGAAAGTTTTAATTGGAAAATTTTTGAAATCATTAAGTTTTAACTGAAATAAAATTAGTCCACGGAGAAATCTCTCAAAGGATATAAGCCTTGACATAGAGATTTTAATGGACTTAGATATTTTATTTTTCAGTTAAGAAAAACTTAATGGAAATTTCAAAAGGATATTTTTTAGAAAACTTTTATTTTAAAAGACTAAGTGGGAGAGGGGTTCCAACGGCCCCATAGCTTCCATCTCGGTCCTCATTAGAGATCGTGGATCCTCTCGCGTCACCCTGGGAGTGAACCCGTATAGGATGGGGATACCACAAGGATTTAGATCTAATGGAAGGATGTAATTAATAACCCGGGGCACGTACTATGATCGGCCAACCTACGTTGGAGGTCATAGTGCTAGGTATGTCCATAGGAAATGAGAGGAAATGGCCATCTCACGATGGAGTTATCCTCCAGATCATTACCTAGAGGGGAAATTAATTTGTGGTGGTTAATACACATAGCTTAGGAAACTATTAATCTTCCCAATAAACTATGTTAGTTTTCCTAAGAGCCAAATTATTTTTAGTGCACAAATTTTATTTTGTTTTCACAAACTAAATTCTTTCTTTTGATTTTCAGAAATGGTGGGAGGTTTTTTTAGTCGATTGGCCATTATTCTCAAGGTGAATAAGTTAACGGGTCCAAACTATGTTAACTGAAAAAGGAACCTGGACATAATACTCACAGCCGAAGAGTATAAGTATGTCCTTTACGAGACCTGCCCTATTATCGGGGAAGGTTCCACTGCCGAAGAGCGAGAGGTTGAGAAGGCGTGGAAGAAGGTTAACAAAATGGCACGCTACTATATGTTAGCCTCAATGTCTAATGTGCTCCAATCAAAACACGAGCACATGGCTTCTGCATATGACATCAGTCAATCATTGGCTACTATGTTCACGAACAAGAGCTAGCCCGCAAGGCAGGAGGCTCTTCGAAATATTGTAAACACTAAGATGGCTGAGGGAGCATCAGTCTGAGAGCATATGCTCAAGATGATTGCTGCTTTTGAGGAGGCAAAAATCTTCGGGGCTATCATTGACCCCGAGAGCTAAGTAAACATGGTTCTTGAATCTCTACCGGGCTCCTTCACTCAGTTCAAGTTGAACTATAACATGAACAAACTGAACTTGAGTTTGACTGAATTGATGAAGGAGCTCCAGATGGTGGAGAAGGTCATGAAGGCGTAGTTAAAGGCCATGATTGCTAAGGCTTCTTCCTCAAGAACTAGGCCTAAACCCAGAAAGTTCAAGAGGAAGAAGGGGAATGCAGCAGCCCAGCCCAAGACCCAGCCCAAGGACAAACCAAAGGGCAAGTGCTTCAAATGTTAGAAGAAGGGACACTGGAAAAAGGAGTGTCCAGATCTTCAAACCAAGAAAAACCCCACATGTAATATTTTCTATCTAGAGTCCATATCAATAGTAGGATCAACTTCCACTTAGATTGTTGATTCAAGAGCCACTGATCATATCTGTAACTCCTTGCAGGGGTTTAGAAAGATAAGAAGACTCAAGAAGGGGGAACATAGGCTTCGAGTGGGTAATGGAGCACAAGTTTGGGCCCTTGCAGTGGGAGAGCTGGATCCTATTTTTTTTTATTGTAATAAGGTAATGGTTTTAAAATATATTTTATACGTACCTGGTTTTCGTCAGAATTTGATTTTAGTTGCAAAAGTTATTAATTAAGGATATTCTGTATCTTTCCATTCTGGTATTTCTATCAGTAGAGATGGAGAAATTTTGTGTACTGGGCATATGTATGGATATTTGTTCTTTTTAAACCCTATTAACAAACAATCAAATAACGCTCAGTCTGAACCTTTAACTAAGAAGAGAAAGACCAATATTAATGATTTAAACCTTTGGCATCTAAGGTTGGGTCATATTAACTCAACCAGGATTCAGAGGCTAATCCATGATGGGCCTTTGGACTCATTGAGATTGGAAAGTTGGCCTCAGTGTGAATCCTGCCTGATGGGAAAGATGACCAAAAGGTCATTTACACCAAAGGCGGATAGAGCCAAGGAGATGTTGAGTCTTGTTCACACTGATGTGTGTGGTCCGTTGTCTACACCAGCTAGAGGAGGTTTTGAGTACTTCATCACTTTCACGGATGATTGTACGAGGTATGGTTACATTTACTTGATGAGACGCAAGTCTGACTCTTTTGACAAGTTCAAAGAGTTTAAGGCTGAAGTGGAGCGTCAGATAGGTAAATTAATCAAAACCTTACGATCGGATCGTGGTGGAGTGTACCTCCTAGGTGAATTCAAGGACTACATGGTACATCATGGGATAATATCCTAGCTCTCTGCGCCGGGAACACTCCAGCAGAACGGAGTAGCTGAGAGAAGGAACAGGACATTGATGGAAAGGGTCCGAAGCATGATGTCTCATGCTACTCTTCTAGTATCCTTTTGGGGATATGCCCTGGAGACGACGGCATATATTCTGAACTTGGTGCCTTCCAAGTCAGTACCTAGGACTCCCTATGAGATGTGGACTGGGCGTAAGCCAAGTCAGAATCATCTCAGGATTTGGGGTTGTCCAGCTTATGTACTGGTCAAGGGAGACAAGTTGGAACCAAGATCAGAATTATGCTATTTTGTTGGCTATCCAAAAGGGACAAAATGAGGTTACTTTTATCATTCTAAAGAGCAGAAGGTGCTAGTCAGTACCAATGCTAGATACTTGGAAGATGATCAAAGTACTTTCACTAAAGGTTCTACGAGGTTGGAACTTAAGGAGAAGTTATCTACGGAATCAACTTCTTCTGATCTGATTGTGGAACAAGAAGAGGCACAGCCTCAAGAGCCTGTGCAAGTGGAGCCTCGTCGTAGTGGGAGAATGTCTAGGGTTCCGGATAGATGGACTGGAGAAGCCTTTGAGCTGGTCTCTGACCATCAGGAACAAGACCCCACTAGATATGAGGAGGCAATTGCTGATGCCGATGCAAATCTTTGGCATGAAGCAATGAAAGCCGAGATTGAGTCTATGTACCTTAATCAGGTTTGGGATTTTATAGCTTCACCTGAAGGGATAAAACACATTGGGTGTAAGTGAGTGTACAAGAAAAAGAGGGGAGTGGATGGGAAGGTGGAAACCTTCAAAGCTAGGCTTGTGGCGAAAGGGTATACTCAGAAAGAAGGTATCGACTATGAGGAAACCTTTTCCCCAGTAACCATCCTTAAATCCATCCGCATCCTCTTTGCCATCGCATGTCACTATGACTACGAGATATGGCAAATGGATGCCAAGACGGCATTCTTAAATGGCCATCTTAGCGAAGACATCTATGTGTCCCAACCAGAAGGCTTCATTGCTGAAGGCCAGGAACATATGGTTTGCAAGCTTAAGAAGTCCATTTATAGACTTAAGCAGGCATCGAGAGCATAGAACATTCGTTTTGATGAGACGGTAAAGTCTTATGGTTTTATATAAAATGAAGATAAACCATGCGTGTACAAGAAACTTGAAGGCATTAATGTGGTTTTTCTTGTCCTGATTATGGATGCCATTCTACTCATTGGAAATGATGTAGGGACATTGTCATCTACAAAGGTTTGGCTGTCTAGTCAATTCAGTATGAAGGACTTGGGAGAAGCCAGCTACATTCTCAGGATTCTTAGAAATAGGAAGCAAAGAATGTTAGGATTATCCCAAGCAACATATATTGACAAGATGCTGGCCAAGTACAACATGGACTCATGCAAGGGAGCTCTAATCCCTTGCAGACATGGGTTGTCATTTTCTTCGAAGGACTGTCCTAAGTCTCAAGAAGAAAATGACAGAATGAGTAGGATTCCCTACGCTTCAGCTATTGGAAGTCTCACGTACGCCATGCTGTGTACTAGGCCAGATATCTACTTTTCCATGGGCTTAGTTAGCAGATATCAGTCAAACCCAGGGGAGGTTCATTGGCAAGCTGTAAAGCATATTCTCAAGTACCTCAAGGGAACGAGAGATTATATGCTTGTTTATAGGGCTAATGATTTGGTTCCTATAGGATACACAGACTCAGACTTCCAGGCGGATAAGGATGAGAGAAAATCCACTAGTGGATATGTCTTAACCTTGTCTGGAAGAGCAATTTCATGGAGGAGTATTAAGCAGTCTTGTATTGCTGACTTAACCATGGAAGCTGAGTATGTGGCAGCTTCGGAGGTGTCCAAGGAAGCAGTTTGGCTCCGAAAGTTCCTTTCAGAACTTGGAGTCGTACCACATATGGACATGCCGATTGTGATGTATTGCGACAACACTGGAGCAGTATCGCAATCTAAGGAGCCTCGGAACCACAAGAAGGGGAAACACATCGAGAGGAAGTACCACTTGATCCGAGATTTCATTTAGAGACGGGAAGTCGTGGTGGAACATATTGCCTCAGAAAACAATCTAACAGATCCATTCACCAAGCCTTTGGCAGAGAGATTCTTCAAGAGACACTTAGACGCCATAGGGGTGGGCACCTAAGGACTTACCTAGTCTTAGAGTACAAGTGGGAGATTGTTGGATTGTATGCCTCTTAGACTAGGTTTCTGATGTAAAATCGAATATTTTAATAAAAGAATTTATTTTCAGAATTTTTTTGTGAATTTACTTTTTGTTTGTGCACAATTTTTGTTTGGAATAGACCCATTGTGTTTAAATAAACGGTCCATGTGAATGGTGGTCTTTCACAGTAAGGTATGGATCACGGGTTATTTAACACATAAATATTTTGTTCAAAACCTATTGATGAGATTGAGAATCTCATCATGTTTAGGTTATTATGTTATGAATTCCAAATGGGGAATGTCTTACCTTTAACGAGTGAGTAGTCCACTCACTTCATGACATAAGCGTATTTCGAATAAGTAGGACAGGACTTGTACTAGTGGTTTCTAAAAGTACTATATGATAGAAACCTAGGCTGCTACCGCTACAGTGTGGACTAGTACTCTACGACTTAAGTATAAGTTGGTGGTCTGACGAAATTGGAAGCATATGCTTTGATATGCTATAGTTGAGATTCTATAGTAGAACCAATATGCTTGTGTATTGAGTATATGTAACTAGTTAGTTAAGACAGACTAATACAACATAGTTTCTACATTATATCGCCCCTTATGGTTGTCCGAATGGTCTAAAATGTCTAGGGCCCTAGGAAACATGACTTGGATGTTTGCTTTAAGGTAGCTCCCTTGGAAAGCGGAAACACTCCAGGAAGTCGTGGATCATTAAACTAGAAGCCTAAGGATGGTAGATGTCATTTAGAGGGGTGTTAGTACACTTCTTCCTCTCTAAATGTACGGCGATGTGTAGATGGGTATTTTAATCATTTCACCTGTAGGTCGGAGACTTTGCTAATGCAGTATTATCCTTGGGGTCAATATTTTCTTATGGTGATATTAGGAAATATTTAAAATGCAAAATACAGCTATTTATATAGCAGGGGTATTTTGGTCATTTTAGTAGCCAAGGCGATGTGTCTTTTTGGTCCTCGAAATAGCCCGTAAGTCCTAACTAATTTTGGGATGAGGAATTGGTCTCAGTTCAAGATGATTTTATTATATTTGATTTTATTCAGGATGTCTAATTTATTATTTGACTAGAATAAAAGAAATAAATAAAATAAAATAGGAGTTGAGAGAAATTAACTATCTAGTTTAATTGGTTAATTAATTATTTAGGGCCTAGGTCCAGTATGAATAATTAGGAAATTAACCTGGGTTTAAACTAGGGGAAATTATTAATGTTTAATTATTTATTGGGTTATTTATATAAGCCCAAGAAATAAATAATTAAAGATTAATTATTTTGGTTCATTTGGGCTCATTAATTTTTATTGGGTTATTTATATAAGCACAGGAAATAAATAATTAATGTTTATTATTTTGGGCCTTTTGGGTCCAAGAAAAATAATAAATATAATTTCGGCCCAATAGCTTGGACCGTAGGGTTTTTTCCAGATACGGTTAAGAAGAGTTTAGGGTTAAGCCAAACTTATTCTCAGGATAACATCTGGGTGTTTTGAAATATGATATCCTGGGGATATGTTTATCAGATAATGAGAGACCTAGTTTTGGCTGACCAATAAACAAGTCACTGGTAGAAGAAAAACCCTAATCTCCCTAACAAATTAAACAGGGTCTCACGCAGCTCTCTCTCTCTCACGTCTCTTCATCCTCTGTGTCTTCTTCTTGGAGCTTTGCTAACCAACAGCAAGAAAACTAAGGAGATTTGAGACCGTTCTTCTTCTCCATTGTGTTCACCGACTAGAGGTTAGGCTGTGGCATATTCTGAAAGCTGAAAGGCTTGACGTTCATGCAAACAAAGCGAAGTAGGAGGCTAGCGGGTTTTCAACTGGAAGCTTCTTCAAGTGGGCAAGGCGAAGCGATTCCTGTCGTTCAATCCACTCCTACTCAATCTAGTAGGTTTAACGTGCGCAAAGGTATAATATTTACTCTTCCGTGTGGCCTTTAAGGCTTGCGGTTTTTTTTTCTCTGGTTTTTTTTCCGTGAGTGCATGCTCCTCTGTTTTTCCCATCCCTCAGGAGGAGAATCAGGTTGAAGAAATACTTTTCCAGATTACTTTTGTGAAAAATTTTCAACATTTTTAGTGGTTTTCATTATTAATCAAGGTTGTAATTCTTTTTATTACTTGTAACACCCCGCTACCTAGGCTCGCCAGGGCCGGGGATGTCACCCCGTCCAAAGGACAAGGGGTCTTTATAACTAGGTCACACAAATTAAATAGTGGAATAAAAATGATACTTGAACTTAAAATTTATTACATCCCAAAAAATCAATAAAAGAATAAATCCGAGAATACAAAAAATAAATCCATAGTAAAATTTATTCACTCTCATCTCCCGAAAACATTACACAAGATAAATTATCAGAAAATCTTCCAAGCAGGCAATATCTAGCTACTCATCCCCACAGCAGGATCGACCTAAAATCATGGTAAAAATGGTGGTGAGACAGAAATCTCAGTAAGTATGTGTGTGCTTTCGGTGGTCAGTGAAAATAGTCCGTGAATGCAAAGTATAAAATTCTTCATAAGAGATCACTGGCAAGCAATAAACATTAGTCAAAAGTAAGATTGGTGTTTTGGCTTTTCCAACCATACATAATAAATAAAATCAACCACTCAAGGAAATGATCATGGGTACCACACGTTGGGCCCTATGACCGCATGGTCAGCATGCCACACTTTGTGCAGACTGATAAAAGTAGGTGATCGGCCTACTGGGCAAGATACTCCTCATTCTCTATACCTAAATAATAACCAAGTGTCCATTCCAGCAAAACACACTCACTTGACTAAAAAAGAACACTGCTAGCTCGGACTGGCCCGACCTACTGGACTGTTGTCTTATCTGGGAAGGATTCACCCCTCAGAAGTGGCCACCTACTGGGAGACTTACCCTAACCCCTCAAAGACTAGCCCTAGCAGTCCACCCTTATTGAGTACTCAACGTAACATATCCCACTTGGGAAAAAAAAAGAAAGAACAAAACATAGTTCCACTTGAACCTGGCAATTAAGGGTTTCCAAAGTCTTTATCAAAATCAGTTTTAGAAAAAGTTTTGAGTTTGAATAAATCTTCTTATTGGTTTTCACATAATGTGTTCGACGGAAATAAGACAGGAGACAATCCTCAATTGCCTTTACAAAGATGAGTGTCCATGCACTCTATATTTGGCTTGCCATAATTAAACACTTTTCATCACTCAAGTTTTATGCAGAAGCTTATCTGATCCTTGCTCACAATAAAAGGTCTCTAACAGCTGACCTAACCCCGCATGAGCAAATACAAACCAAAATCAAACTCATGCCCAAAAAACATCTCAACTCACTACTATCATGACCCTAGTGTCCCAAGCTTTAAGGTCAAATAATAAAGAAAAAGGGTCTCTAAGTTATGGCTAATTTTATATTTAAAATAGTTAATGTTTGGGAAATAAGTACTAATAAGTTGTAGGTTTAAATCTTGCTAAGAAAAATTTAGAGTTTATTTGATGAAGAGTCCTAGGTGGTTTTAGGTAAAATAATGATTTATTAATAATTTAGTTGTTAAAAAAAAATTGATAACTAAAGTTAGTTGATAATGAATTTTAATGAGTCTTGCTTGAAAAATAATAAATAAGTTTTAATAGGTTTTGATTAAAAGATAATAATTAAATTTATAATAATAAGTATTTTACTAATTATGATTATTTCTGTAAAAGGCTTTAGTTGATTTCATTATTTTATATAATATCTATAAATTTTATTTTTCTAGCAAAAACTATTATTTATTTGACTAAAATTTCCTTTAAATATATAATAATCCAAATCTACCCTTCTTAGGGATTTTTTTTTTTTTAGAAATTACTAGCAAAATCATATTATTCAATATTTTATTCATGAAATAAAAATTAGCTTAGGGACAACTAGATCATGATCATATTTCTATGGCTAACCACAATCATGAACATTTACAATCCTTCAATTCATCAAATCATGCATACAAGCATAGATCTCAATTTATCAAGACATGACCTAAACCCCTACTAGCATAAATATGATCATGGCTTCAATAATCCAACATGAATATAAATCATATTCACCAAAGATGACATAATCTCTAGCATACTTCATCACTAATACTACCTATGACATGGAGACATGCATTAAACCTCAAATCATCATACAATCAACTAAGATAATCCATCCATGCACAGATCCCATCTCTTTCATATTCATATATATATTCATGCTTCAATCTCAACAATACATACTCAAATCCTATCCACAATCCACCTTCTATCAACATCACCCTAGAGACATGAATCTAGAGTTTAAAAGAAGGGTCGAAGGGACTTACTTGATTGATGATTAAATTGAAGGAGTTTTGAATGAATGTCAACTCCTAGATGTCCAAATCTGTCCAAAGAAGATGAAGGAAGCATGGCCATTGGAGAAGAAGCCATTCGGCCAAGAGGAGAGAGATTCGGCCATGAGAGAGAGAGAGAGAGAGAGAGAGAGAGAGAGACCATTAGTATGTTTATTCATATATATATATATATATATATATATATTCATTAGAGATCACGATTAGAGAAGATGAAGTTGTTAAAACAAACCTACCTTAAAGGTGGTCTTGAGTCCTTCACAAAATTTCTGGTTTTTTATCCAAACTAGCAAGTTGGATCTTGGAGTTTGATGTTAAAAATGGTGTTGATAGACTCATGGCAATGAGTAGACTCAATCTGGAAATTTTAGAAGAAGTTTGAAGTGATTTGGAGGGGTATTAGGTGAAAGGAAGGAGTAGGTGTTCTTGGTGTGTTGTGTGTTCTTGATGGTTGAAGGGAATTGGGAGCTTTTGATTTGCAACTGCCGAAATTCTATAGGGATTAGGGCTGGCCAAATTTTTGTATGGTTTTGGGAGATAATTCTCTGGTTTGGAAGGGAAAAGGAAAGTCTAGTTGTTGGAATCCTTGAAGAATATTTTTAGGAAGTAAATTTGGAAACTAAATATTCAAGAATACCTTTGATTATGGGAGAGCTTTTGGAAGTCTGCCATGGCTGAATTGTTGGACAGTGTTTCGGCTAGATGAATGCTGGTTGAGGGAGGCTTAAGGTGGCAAAAAATACTGAGTGTAATGGTGAAGGGAAGGTCTGGTTGTTTGAGGTATATTTTATGGAAAGTTATTAAATCATAGTGGCTAGAATTTTGGTATCTAAATCAAGGCATGATTGCAGAATTTTTTTGGAAATCTTTTAGGCAGACATGACTGGATTTTCGTGCAGAAGCTTGAGGAGGATAATGGAGCTCAGTTACTGAAGGTTTAAGGGTAGTTTGTGTAGAAGAATGATGGAGTTTTGGCTAGAGTAGAATTAGGAAACAAAGCTAGAAAATTTTTCTGCACAGGATTTTCACAAGACTGGAATTTTCTGGGCAGCTTTCGACTGCCACCTTCCAGTCGACTTGCAGAGAGTTTGAAGGGGAGTTTCAGGGGTTTTCAAGGCTGGTTTCCAGCCCTCTTCATGGAGGAAAAACATGGATAAGGAGCTGAGCAAAAACTGAAAGAAAACAGCTTGGTTTTGGACCTCCAAAGCTGCGAATTTGCCCAGGAATTTTCCTGGTTTTGCACCACCTTTGTGCAGTCCGAAAATGGCAAGAGAAATTCATGTTGCAAGCTGATCCAAAAGGCCATTTTTCTAGCAGCATTTGGGAGGGAATATTAGCTAAGAATTTCAACACCTTGAAGGCACACAAAGCTGGGAAAAATTTCAGTTCCATGCATGGAGAAAGATGAACTTAGCTATAGTAAAGTTTTTAGAAAGTTCACTAAGGAATTTAATTCACTTGAAATCCTTTCCCCCTCTTCCATGGTCTCGGTCCGTAAGATGTCTTTTACTAAGACATTTTGAACCTACAAAGCCACAGCACATTGCTGGAATTTTTCTAGAATAAAATTGGCTTGAACAATTTGAACAAGCTAATAAATTGAGAAATAAGAAAAATTAAGGATCAAGAGGAAATGGATTCCGCTTAGGAATTTTGTGTAGGTAAAAGAGTAGGATGAGGATACTCCTATCATGTCGCTCTTAGGATAACATTTCTACTCTAATCCAAGATCATAAGGCCAAAAATATTACTTCCCAAGCAACAATAAAATTTAATCAAGCTAAAGCTCCTATGATGGAATTTGAACCCAAGACCCCAAGAATTAATTCTAAGACTCTAACCACTAAACCACAATAACTCTTATTCTTATTTTCCCTCTAAAAATATTTTCCTATTCAATCCTCAAGCTATCTCCCTTTTTCTACCTCAAGCAAAAATTACAATTTTGCCTTCTCTCTCAATAGTCATAATCAAGCCCTTTCGACTATAAAACACAAATTTAATGCACATAAAATCATATAAAAATATATTTAAACATGCAATAAAGTATGAGACACATCCCAACCCCCTCACTCTAAGGTTGGTTTTGATTGGGGTTTCACATTACTTGTATATGATTCTTTGTCATTCATTTGGTGGATTTTTAAGAAATTGGTTTTGTTTGATAAGATATTGTCAAGACTTAAGAATTTTGATTAATCTTCTTTGTGTATTGGTGTTTGAATGTTATTTGACTCATCTAGTTTAAATATGGATGATATGACGAATATGAGAAAAGTTTATTGGCTAACTCTTGTATTATGCGTTTAAATTTTGCTTGGCTTTAAGTTATGATGAAGAATGTGAGTTGATAGAAATTCATTGAGAGGAAAGATTGTGGACAACAATTGTGAAGAATTCTTGTGATTTGAAAATTGAAAAAATGAGTTGGTTGTTTCCACTTTTGAAGATGAGAAAAAATAATTATTTTTGCTTGATTATGGGGGCTAATACGGATAAAGAAGAGAAATCCACTTTCTTGAGGCTATGAATTTCTAATAGCAAAAGAAAAGAATATTGTTGAAAAAAATGATGGGTGATAACTAAAATAGAGCCAATACGGTGTGTGAAGAGAAATCCAAGCAGTTGAGGCTATCAATTCCCTAACTCATTATGAAAAATGGAAACAAAAAAATTGAAGTACTTTCCTTACATCATGACTTGAGTTGTGCAATTTTTGGATCTATAATGCTTGAGTTGGTAGATGATTTAACTTGTATAATTCATGTTATCTATATTTTAATTGGAAGGGTGAAATAATTTTCTTAGACTGAGGTGTACACTTGATTAATTTGACTTTAAGAGTTTTGTGATGTCGTGTCTAATATTCTAAAGTGTGAATTGTTTTCAAAGGGTATGAATAACAAGAGTTTTATCTAAAGTTTGAAGAGAAGTTATAATCCTTGCTTTGTAAATAAAATTTTTAAATAAGAAAGAACTTGTGTTTTCTTGATGATTTTCTTGGTTAAAGTGTTTTGCTTGAGTACAAGTAAAAGTTCAAGTATGGGGATATATGATAGGGGCTAAAATCATCATTATTTTTCTAATTATTTGAGGTTGTTTTGCAATGCATTTGTTGTAATAACTAGACATATTCCTTCCTATTTGACATTTTGCTTGTAAAAAGTGTTTTTTTGGCAAATTTGTGCAGATTTGAGTTAAATTTGAGTAAACAGTGAACAATTCTAAAATGTACCTGGCGCTAGGTCTAGCCAATGGATCAGGTGCCGGGTCCAATCTGGTCAACTAAAGGAAATTGAGTAAATTTCAGGAAGAAAATAGAACAGACCTGGCGCTAAGTCTGGCAAGTGGACAAAGTGTTGGGTCCATTCTATTTGACCAGTGAAAATAGAGTAAAAAAGGGAAGAACAGATTGCACCTGGTGCCACGTGGGTCGAAGGTACCCAGCGCCAAGCTCATTCTGAAAGGCGAAAATCTTATGCATGAATTTGGGAACTTTCCAATTATTTCAGTATTTTCTAATTCCTACTCGGCCAAGATTCCTCAAGCAATGAATTTACCATCAAAGGGGCCTATAAAAGCAAGAGAAAACACAATAGAATAGGAAGAGAGAGGTGGATCAAAAAGCATAAATTCCAATCATTCATTAAAGGATGAATTCACCCAATCAAAGAGGATTATTCAAGAGAGTCTTCAAGGGTGAAGAAAGCGGCTTGTCTATGAGTCCCTTCTTTTATCTTTGTTTCATTTTCCTTAAAATAATGATGTATTCAATGATTTTATTGTAATTTAACAATATTTTGGATTCATGGTTTTGCGTTGATTTAGTTATTTGATCAATTCTTTGTCATCTTTGGTGTTTGATTACTTGTTATCATTAGTTATTGATGCGAGTTCTTCTAATTGGCTTGGGATGACGATGTTAGGAGCTTCATTGCATTGATTTCATATTTGTCTAATCTTGATGGACTTGAGTGACGAAGTTAAGATTATAGGACTAAGTAATCAAAGATTAGTTGATTTCACCTCGAGCAAAGAGTTATTAGCTAATTTCATGCTCATAAGGAATGGAGCCTAATGCATGTTTTGGTTACATTAGCTTGATTAGCAAATCTATTAATATTAATCAAAAGATAGTAATTTCATGGATTGGGAAAAAAAGTGGAATTTATCTAAGTAGATTCATAACTTGGGAAACGATTGAATTTTACGTTATATTTCTTCACGAGATGATAATTAATTGAGAGAATTACTAGGATAATTGTCTAAATTGCATATTCCTACATCCTTGAGTTGTATATTTTTTTTATATTTCTTTTTCTTATTTTCTCACTTTATTTGGGCCGATTAAACAATAAATGAAAACTGATTATTGCGTACTTGTTCTTTTGAGGAACAATATTCGTTAATTCCCTATGCTATGCTTGCGATGAGTATACTTGTTCATATGTGCATTTTGGGATTAATATTTTAATTAAAACTTGACTAAGGGATGCATTTAAATTTGATTATTTTTATACACCCAAAATTTACACATCAGATTCCATTTAATTTTTAAGAATAAATGTTGTTCTTTTTCATTTAATGATATCTATTATGGTTCTGCAACTTTGGTTAATGCATTATACATTCTAGACATAGATAATCTAATTCTTAATATAAACAATAAGAAACTAAAGATAGAAAGCACAGCCTCATCTTACTCATGGCATTGCCGTTTAGGCCATATAAATGAGAATCGCGTTTCTAGGTTACACGAGCTTAGTGACTTAGGGTCATTTGATTATGAATCATATGGAATTTTTGAATCTTGTTTACTTAGTAAAATAGCTAAAACTCTTTTTTGGGAAAAGGAGAAATGGCCAAAGAGTTAGTAGCACATATACATACTAATGTATGTGGCCCAATATCTATATAAGTAAGAGGAGGTTATCACTATTTCATAACATTTATCAATGATTATTTATGATATAGGTATTTGTATTTAATGAAATATAAATCTGAGGCCTTTGACAAGTTTAAAGACTTCAAGAATGAAGTAGAGGAACAATTTGGGAAAAGTATAAAGACTCTAAGATCCGAATGAGGAGGTGAGCACTTAAGCTAAGAGTTTCAAGGTTATCTTAGAGATAATAGGGTATTATCTCATTGGACTCCACCATATATACCTCAACTATGGTCCTAGACATAGTACGGACCATGATGGCTTTTGCAGACATACCAAAATCATTTTGTGGGTATACACTAGAGAGTTTTGTTTATATTCTAAATAGTGTTCCATCAAAAATGGTTGTCACTACCCTATTTGAGCTATTCTTTAGTAAAAGAACAAAGTTATCTCACTGGAAAATATGGGGTTGCCCTGCCTTTGTCAAAAGGCTACAGTCAGATAAACTTGAGAGTAAGTTTTACAAGTGTTTATTTGTCAGATATCCAAAAGAGTTATCGGATATTATTTCTATCTCCCTTCTGAAAACAAAGTGTTTATTTTAAAGCCTGTCATCTTCTTCGTGAAGGAGCACATGCTCAAAAGGGGCAGTAGGAGTAAAATTGAACTTGGTGAAGTTTAAGAAGAGCAAATAGACACAGATCAACCATCTGATCCCACATCTATTAAGAGCATTGATGAACCTTTGTCTACACAAGAATCTTATACGTCAAGTAGGATACGTGTGGCACTTGAGAGATATGGATTTCTCATAAGTAACCATAATGACATATTGCTCATAGATGAAAATGAGCCTACTACTTACAAGGATGTTTTGAGTAGTTAAGAATCTTGCAAGTGGCTTGAAGCCATGCGATCAGAGATGGATTCCATTTACGATAACTTAGTATAAACTTTGGTTGTCCACCTAAAAGAATCAAACCTATTTAGTGCAAATGGGTTTTCAAGAAAAAAACTAGCATGGATGGTAATGTAGTTACCTATAAGGCATAACTGGTTGCTAAGGGTTATCGTCAACAGCATAGTATTGACTGTGACGAAACCTTCTCACCAATTGCCATGCTGAAATCTATAAGGATACTTCTAGCACTTACAGCTCATTATGAGTATAAGGTTTGGCAAATGGGCGTGAAAATATCTTTCCTAAATGGAAACCTGACTGAGGAGGTGTATATGACACAACCTGAGAGTTTTATATCTAACGATGGTACAAAAGTGTGCAAGCTACAAAAGTCTATTTATGTACTTAAACAAGCTTCTCAGAGTTGGAATGTCCATTTTGTTGAAACAATCAAACAGTTTGGTATCACTCAAAACATGGATGAATCTTGTGTATACAAGAAGGTTAGTGGGAGTGCAGACATTTTCTTGTTGCTTTATGTAGATGACATATTGCTAATAGGAAACAATATACCTATTCTTTAATCAGTAAAAGTTTGGTTATCCAAGAAATTCTCCATGAAAGACCTTGGAAAAGCAACCTATATTCTTGGAATTAGGATCTATAGCGATATATCAAAAAGGTTGCTAGGTCTTCCACAGTCTACATACATAGCTAAAGTGCTAAAGAGGTTTAGCGTAAATTAATCTAAAAAGGGATTCTTACCTATTTCTCTTAGGATAAGCCTTTCAAAGTCAATGTTTTTAGAGACACAAATTGAAAGGGATCACATGAGTAGGATTTCATATGCCTCGACAATTGGATCACTCATGTTTGCTATGATATGTACTATGCCCGTTGTATCTTATGCTCTCAATTTGATTAGCAGATATCAATCTAACCCTGGTGAAGGTTATTGGGTGGCTGTGAAGAATGTCCTTAAGTACTTTCAAAGAACTAAGGATGTATTCTTAGTATATGGAGAAGGTGATTTGAAAATAAATGGGAATATTGATGCCAATTTTCGATCTGATAAAGATGATTTCAAATTATAGTGTGGCTACGTATTTATGTTGTGTGGAAGGGCAATAAGTTGGAAAAGTTCCAAACAAGATACTATTGTCGACTCATCAACTGAAGCTTAGTACATAGCCGCTTTTGAAGTAGCTAAAGAAGTAGTTTGGATCAAGAAGTTCGTGATGGAACTAGGAGTGGTCCCTAGCATTGTTGGTCCAATATCATTGTATTATGACAACAATGAAGCTATTGCACAAGCAAAGGAGCCACGGTCTCACCATCAATCTAAACAGACACAATCACATGATCCATGAGATCATAAATAGGCAAAATGTAAAGATAGAGAGAGTTCACACTGATGAGAACATAGCTGACCCACTTACTAAGGCACTATCTCAAATGAAATATGATAGACATGTTGAGTCATTCGATATTAGATACATGAATGGTTAACTCTAGTGCAAGTAGGAGTTTGTTAGTGTTATGCCCTAAAGGAAATCATATGTATTCTATATATTGTATCTTTATTGAATAAAACAGGGCATTTTATATCTTTCAGTTCAATTTATTTATACTTTTGTGTAAAATAATTGTTAGATCAAGTCCCAAGTGCAATACTGTGTTAAGGAAATCATGATGTGAGGTTCCTACTTCACTGTATCCTATTTGTACTTAAATCATCCCTAGTCATAGTATTAATAAGATAGGACATCATTAATGTGTTAAGACTAACATGTGTTATACTTCTTGATTTGATTAGACGGTGGTTCTTACATCCGTGAGTATTGTGATACTCAAAGTTAACACGTAGATGCTTGTTACTAAAATAAGTGCATTGGATGATGTAGCTATGAGATAATCACATGGATAACTATTTAGTGCGAGTGATATAATCTCATCATAGTAAATGTCCAAATATCCTTAGACTTGAGATCTCCAAGGTACTTTGTTTGCTAAGCATTGTACTTTGATTCCAATAATTTGAGCCCTGAAAAAGACCGCCTATAGGATGGATATTGGGTACAACGTGAAGTAAACGAAAGTAGATGATTCACCACTCTTAATAATAGGGGCAAATACTCACTGCCACTTATAGGAATCACTACTTGAGAAGTCATTGGCCAGGGTGACTGTGTATTGAAAATTGTTCCAATTGACACACATGATGAGTAGTCGATTCCAAGAACAAGTACTAAAATATTTGGGCCAGAATTAATTAATATTCTAGAGGGAGTTAGTACTGATTTCGTACTCTAGACCAAATAAGATATTGTATGGTGAAATGAGTTTATTGCACTGTTGTTTTCTATTAAAAGGTTCAAGTCAAACCATTTGACTTTCTGAACTTTTGAGTGATCATGATGTATTGCTATATACCGCATATGATTGTTGAATATGGATTTATTAATTAGAGAATTAATAAATCAATCCTAATTAGAATTAATAAGTTAATTCTAAATTATTAAGGATTATTAATCTTAATGATGTTTGGATTAATTTATATTTTGCTACAAAGAGACCGGAAAACCTAATAGGTTACACACAGAGTAGAGAATTATGAACTCGAGATGTTATATGATAACATTACATGATTACTTGAGAAAAGAAGAAGTTGTTGTGGTCGGATTATAATTATTTTTAATTTGTGGGCCATATTATAATTAATAAAATTACAATTCCAATTGGTAATTAAAGAATTCTTATTCTTTATAGATTATGGTTACCAAAACATGGAGGATTTTCTTAGATGTATGCCGTGTTTTTGGAATTATATTGAGAGAGGAAAATCATTTTTCTCTAAGATTAATTCTCTTCTTCTTCTTCTTGTTCTCACATGAACTCTAGCCTCCAAAATACATTCTGCTACCACAGAATTCTGGTGATGCTTGACTACAGTCCTCGTGTGGACTATATTGGAGGCGATCCTATACTTGGGTTGCAGTGCTTTGACAGAACACATAGAGAAGACGTCTTCTTTTCTCGGATTGTGCTTTCAACATCCAGAAGGAGAAATTTTTAAGTTCACGCAGCAAAGGTAAAACCCTGTACTGTTGCTATATGCGATCTTGGGATTGGAATTCACTTTTTTCCCACTGTATTAATTTGATTATGTATAACTTGAGCTCCTAACAAGTAATAGTCTAGATTTCTATCATATAGTACTTTTAGAAACCACTACTACAGGTCCAGTTCTATGTACTTGGAATACGCTTATGTTATAAAATAAGAGGCCTACTTATTAGCTAAAGGTAAGCCATTCCTCACCTAGAATTCATAACATAATAACTTTATGATGATGAGATTCTTATTCTCATCATTTGGTTAAAAACAACAGTTTATGAGTTATGTAACCCATGATCCATACCTTATTCTGAAAGACCTTCATTCATATAGATTACTTACTTAAACACAGTGGGTCTTTTCTAATGAAATTGTGCATAAATTAAAATGAGAAAACACAAAATATTTTTGAGAATAAAACTTTTATTAATTTAATCAAAATTATATTAGGAATACAGTCATAATAGGCATATATAATATTTTGGATTTAGATATTTTGTAAAGCTAAAAGGATAAACTATTTTAATTTATTTTTACAAGAAAATACTTTTGTCAAATAAAACTTGAGACTAAAGTCTCTAAGAAGTTTTAAAGGAAATTTTTTAAATCATTAAGTTCTTAACAAAGTAAATTTAATCCATAGAAAATCTCTTAAAGGATTTTTACCTTGACATAGAGATTTATAGATTTAGACATTTTACAAGAGTTAAGGGATACTTAATAGGATATTTTCAAAAGGATATGTTCTAAAAAACCTTTGTTTTAAAAGACTAAGTGGGAGAGGGGTTCTAACGGCCTCACAGCTTCTATCACGGTCCTCTTTAGAGATCGTGGTTTCCCTCGCGTCATTCTGGAAGTGAACCCATATAGAATAGGAATTTCACAAGGATCTAGATCTAATGGATAGATATAATTGATGCCCATGACACGTACTATAATTGGCTAGCCCACGTTAAAGGTCCTAGTGTGAGGATTGTCTATAGGAAATGAGAAGAGATGGCCATCCCCTCAATAGAGTTACCTTCCGGATAATTACGTAGAAGGGTAGTCGATTTATGGTGATCAACATATTTAGCTTAGGAAGCTGTTAATCTTCCAAAAAAGCTATGTCAGTTCTCCTAAGAGCCAAACTGATCATATTAAAGATAATAGTAATAGGGTGGGTTAACTAATATCAATTTTAATATCAGGATAAAGTGCACAAATTATTTATTTTTCACAAACAAAAATTTTAATTTTATTTTTTATTTTAAAAAATGGTCGGTGGAGGTTCTTTTAGTCCTTTGGTCATTATTCTCTGAGAGAATAAGCTAACGGGTCCAAATTACTTAGATTGGAAAAGGAACCTAGACATAATACTCACTACAGAGAGTTCTACCGAGGTAGAGTGTGAGGCAGAGAAAGCATGGAAGAAGGCCAACGAGATCGCTCGTTGCTACAAGTTAGCCTTCATGTCTAATGTGCTCCAGTCCAAACGAGAGCACATGGCCACTACTTAGGACATTAGCATATGATTGGCCACTATATTCGCTGATAAGAGCTAGCCCACAAGGTAGGAGCTCATAGAACGATTATAAACATATGATAGATAAAAGAGCATCAGTCAGAAAGCATATGTTCAAAATGATTGCTACTTTCGATGAATCGGAAGTCTAGGGTGTTGTGATTGACCCTGAGAGAAAAGTGGCTATGGTTCTCGAATCTTTGCTGGGCTCTTTTACTCTATTCAAGTTAAATTACAACATGAACAAGTTAAACAAGAGTTTAACAAAGAAAGGAGCTCTAGGTGGTAGAGAAGATTATGAAGCCACAGTCTAAGGCCATGATTGCTAAGGATTTTTCTTCTAGAACTAGGCCTAAGCCCAGAAAGTTCAAAAAGATGAAGGGAAACACAACGAACCAATGCAAATCCCAGCCCAAAAACAAACCCAATGGCAAGTGCTTCAAATATGGTGTAGAGAGACATTGGAAAAAGGAGTATCCAGATCTTTAGGCTAAAAAAACCCTATAGGTAATGTTTACTATCTAGTGTCCATATCAATGGTTAGATTAATTTCCATTTGGATTGTTGATTCTAGAGCTGCTGATCATATCTGTAACTCCTTGCAGGAGTTTAGGATGATAAGAAGACTTCAAAAAGGCGAACATGGACTCTGCATAGGAAATAGAACACAAGTGTGCGCCTAAGCAGTGGGAGAGCTAGAACTTTATTTTGATTATAATAGAATAGTTATTTTAAAGGATATTTTATATGTACCTAGTTTTAGACAAAATTTGATTTTAGTTGCAAAACTAATAAATCATGGTTATTTTATTTCTTTTCCATTCTAGTATTGCTATTAGTAGAAATGGAGAAGTTTTATGTACTGGGCATATGTATGGAAACTTATTCTTCATAAATCATATTAACAATCAAATAAATAATGCTTAAAGTAAACCTTTAGGCAGGAAGAGAAAGACTAATGTCAATGACTCGTATATTTGGCATCTAAGATTGGGTCATATCAACTCAACCAGAATTCAGAGGTTAATCTATGATAGGGCTTTAGGCTCATTGAGATTGAAAAGTTGGCCTTATTGTGAATCTTGCCTTATGGGAAAGATAACCAAAAGGTCTTTTACCCGAAAGGCAGATAGAGCTATGGAGAGATTAAGCCTTATTCAAACTAATGTGTGTGGTCGATTATCTAAACTAGCAAGAGGAAGGTTTGAATACTTCATCACTTTCACGGATGATAGTATAAGGTACAGTTCCTTTTGTCTAATAAGGCGCAAGTCTGACTAATTTGACAGGTTCAAAGAGTTTAAGGCTGAAGTGGAGTATCGAACAGGTAAACTGATCAAAACCTTAAAATCGAATTGTTGTGGAGAGTACCTTCTAGGTAAATTCAAGGATTATATGGTACATCATGAGATAGTATCCCAACTCTTTGTGTTGGGGAGACCCTAGTAAAATGAAGTAGTTGAGAGAAGGAATAGGACATAGATGGAAATGGTGTGAAGTATGATGTCTCATACTATTCTTTCAATTTCTTTTTTGGGATATGCCTTAGAAATAGCGACATATATTCTGAACATGATACCCTTCAAGTCAGTACCTAAGACGTCCTATAAGATATGGACTAGTCGTATGCTATGTTTGAACTATTTCAGGATATGGGGTTATCCAGCATATATACTGATCAATAGAGACAAGCTAGAACTAAGGTCAGAATTATGCTACTTTGTTGGGTATGTAAAAGGAATAAAGGGTGGTTATTTTTATCATCGCAAGGAGTGGAAAGTATTAGTAAGTACTAATGCTAGATACTTGGAGGATAATCAAACTACATCCACAAAAAGTTCAACTAGGATGGAACTCGAGGAGAATTTATCTTCTGAATCAGTTTCTTCTGACCCAATTGTGGAACAAGAAGAGGCACAGTCTCAAAAACCTGTACAAAGGAAGCCTCGTTATTGTGGGAGGATATCTAGGGTTCTAAAAAGATGGATTGGATAGGTTTTTAACCTAATCTCCAACAATCAAGAGCAAAATCCTACTAGATACAAGGAGGTTATTGCTAATACCGATGCAGACTATGGCATGAAGTAATGAAAGCCGAGATTAAATCTATGTACTTTAATCAAGTTTAGGATCTTATAACTTTAGTTGAAGGGATAAAACTTATTAGGTGTAAGAAGGTATACAAGAGGAAGAGTGGAGCAGATGGGAAGGTAAAAACCTTCAAAGTTAGGTTTGTGGCGAAAGGGTATACTCAGAAAGAGGGTATTAATTATGAGGAAACCTTTTCCCCAGTAGCTGTGCTTAAGTCCATCCATATTCTTCTTCCCATAGCATGTCATTATGACTATGAGATATGGAAAATGAATGTCAAGACAGCTTTTCTTAATGGCTATCTTAGCAAAGACATCTATATGTCACAACCGGAGGACTTTATTACTAAAGGTTGAGAACATATGGTATGTCATTTTAAGATATCTATTTATGGACTAAAGTAGGCATCAAGAGAATGGAATATTCATTTTGATAAGACTGTAAAATTTTATGGTTTCACTCAAAATATGAATAAACTAGGCGTATATAGAAAACTAGAAGGCGCGAATGTGATTTTTCTTGTGTTATATGTGGATGACATTCTACTTATTGGGAATGATGTAGGGACATTGTCATATACTAAGGTTTGGCTGTCTAGTCAATTCAGTATGAAGGATTTAAGAGAAGCCTGTTATATTATCTACATTAAGCTTCTTAGAAATAGGAAGTAGAGAATGTTATGTTTATTCCAAGCCACATATATTGACAAAATACTAGCCAAGTTTAACATAAACTCAAACAAGGGAGCACTAATCCCCTTGTTGTCTCTTTCTTCATAGAACTATCCTAAAGCTCAAGAAGAAAAATATAGGATAAGTAGGATTTCCTACACTTCGGCTATGGGAAGGCTCATGTATACCATGTTGTGTATGTTGGGGATATGCCCTAGAGTCAATTTGTACTTATACAATTGTCATTATGTTTTATATAATAATATGAGGCTTTCCTTTCCATGAATAGTGAGTTTTGTTTTGTTGGTCATCAAGTACGTGACTTGATAGTAAAACCCTACAATGAATACAATGACTATTCTAAAAGCTGTCCTCGATCGATTATTATTATTGGAATAATAATAAATTAAGATTAGTATGTTTGTGACTTGATGGCTATGTTTTACTGGCCATGGATATTTGTGATATCGAGTCAAGACATAAATAAATGTTAGAGAACATTGTATTGGACATGACCCACTGTGAGAGTACTTCATGGAATATGTCATAAGTACTTTCTAGCCATAATAATATTGAAAGTCCTTCGACCTAAATTCATCATAGTTTCTTACTTGATAAATTCTATATTTTGACATTGTCTAAAGTTGTCTTTAACCAGATAATAAATTAGACTACTGTTGGATATAAAATAAATCAAGGAGAGGAATATGATTGATTGTGAAGGAATTTGTCCCTCTCAATTATGGGAGAGATATCCATGGGCCCCTTGATAAGTTAGACTGTTAAAAATGCATGGCCGTGCTCAAATATATCAATCTAAGATATTGATATCATTTGTTTGAACAGATCTACTATGAAATCAAGAAATAATTGATTAAGCTTAATAAGGATGACATGCTCCGTGCCTTATGCTTAATCTGGATATCGTGTGACAAAGGGACTAAATATAAAATTATGGTTTGGTTCAAAGAGATCACCGATCTTCATTTAACCTGGATAGTTATAATGTTTTGCTAGAAACCGCTTATAACTTGTGGGCCATTTAAATACGATTTAGGCACGCTGCCAGTGTTAAATGAACCTATAGGGTCACACAATAAGCGAACTTGTTAGGTTATTTTTCCGGTGACCAGAGTTCGATGAATCGGATGATATCCAGATTATAAGAATCGACTCGGTAAAATAATTAGTTAAATTACCGAGATAATGGCAGAATCTTATCATATCAGTTTTAATTTAATTTGAATTTAAATTAGAATATGATAAGATATGATTAGGGTTGGACTCTAAGAGGTTCGAGGGTTTTTTTAAGAAAACCCTAGCCGTCTTTCGATAGTCCAATTTTTCGGTTGAGAACATTCGTGCCATTCTCTACCAGAGAAAAAAAAAACCTCTCAAACCCTAGGCGCTAGCACTACCCGGGTATCGAGTGAGTTCGCGGTGTGTATCCGTAGAGGACGTTCGCATACTGCAGCGTCTGGTGATTGTTCGGGTCGAACGTACAACAGCACAACCAGAATCGAAGGATTTCGATTACAGCAACCAGAGGTAACTCTTAAAGCTTAGATCTTCTTAATCGTTTACTTGGGTCCTCGGGAGGGATTCGTAGATGTTTTCCGCGTTTAGGAGTCTACGAATCCCAACAGTGTACTGGGCCAGATATTTACTTTGTTGTAGGCTTAATTAGCATATATCAATCAAACTCTAAAGAGGTTCATTAGTAAGCTGTAAAACATATTCTCAAGTACCATAAGGGAACTAGAGGTTATATGCTGGTTTACAAGATTGATGACATGGTTCCTACAAGATATATAGACTCAAACTTCTAAGTGGATAAGGATGAGAGGAAATCCACTAGTGGATATGTCTTCACCTTGTATGGAGAAGTATTAAACAATCTTATATTATTGATTCAACCATGGAAGTAAGTATGTGGCAGCTTCAGAGGCATTCGAGGAAGTAGTCTGGCTCCTGAAGTTCCTTACAGAACTTGAAGCCATGCCACAGATAGACAAACTAATTGCATTGTATTGCAACAACACAGGCGCAGTCTTTCAATCTAAAAAATCAAGGAACCACAAAAAAGGGAAGTATATAGAGACAAAGTACCACTTGATTGGAGAATTTATTTGGAGACAGGAAATCATGGTAGAATATATAGCTTTGGAGAATAATCTAGCTAATTCATTCAACAAGCCTTTGGCTTAGAGAGTCTTTAGAAGACATTTAGATGCCATAAGGGTGGGCAGCTCTGGACTTATATAATCTTAGAGTGCAAGTGGGAGATTGTTAGAATGTATGCCCACTAAGACTGCATTTCTAATGTAATTTTGATTAAATTAATAAAAGTTTTATTCTCACAAATTGTTTGTATTTTCACATTCTAATTTATGCACGTTTTCGCTAGAGGTCTTTCATGGTAATGTATGAATCACGGGTTGCTTAACACATAAACTGTTGTTCTTAATCAAATGATAAGAATAGGAATTTCATTATAATAAGGTTATTATGTTGTGAATTCTAGATGGGGAATGGCTTACCTTTAGCTAGTATGTAGTCCTCTCACTTCATAACACAAGTGTATTTCGAATACCTATAATTAGACCTGTAGTAGGGGTTTCTAAAAGTACTATATAGAAGAAACCTAAACTACTACTGCTATAGCGTGGATTTATACCCTACGGCTTGATATAAGTTAGTGATCTGACGAAGCTGGAAGTGCATACTTTGCTATACTACAGTCAAGGTTCTATCTAGGGCCAATATACCTATATGTTTGGTATATGTGATTAGTTAGTTAAGCCAAACTCACACAAGATAGCTTCTATGCTTTATCGCTTATTGTGACTGTTCGAATGATCTAATAATCTAGGCCTTTGTGGAATATGACTTAGATGTTTTCTTTAGAGTAGCTCTCTTGGAATGTAGAAACATTCTAGGAAGTCATGGATCATTGGATTAAAGGTCTAAAGATGGTAGATATCATTTAGAAATGTGTTAGTATACTCTTCCTCTCCGAGTGTACGGCGTTACGTAGAGGGGTATATTTGTCATAACACCTATAGGTCGGAGACATTACAAACGCAGCATTGCCTTTGGGGTCAATATTTTCTTATGGTGATAATATGAAATATTTAAAATGTAAAATATAACTATTTTTATAGTAGGGGTATTTTGGTCATTTTAGTTACTAAGGACTATGTATCTTTTTGGTGCTCATGATAACTCGTAAATCCTATTTAATTTTTAGCTAAGGATATGGTCTTGATTAAAGAGAATTTTATTTTATTCAGGAATCCTATTTTATTATTGGGTTTTAATAAAATAAAATGTCCAGAAAAATTAAATAAATTGCCTAGTTTAATTGGTTAATTAGTTAATCAGAGCCCGAGCCTAGATTGAATAATTGAAAACTAACCTGGGCCTAAACTAGGAAAAAAGGCTTATAAGTCTGGACTGGTTTATTTGGGTTATTTTACTTATTAATTATGGACTCAATTTAGTCCAAGATAAAAATTAATAGAAGTCCAACCCAATAGTTTAGACCAGAAGTCCATGGAAAAGTCTTGGGACCAGTTAGGCTAAATAATAGCTGGCATGGCTATAGGGTTCTTGGTAGTTTTTTTTTTTTCTTTTTTGCTTTTTTTAAAAAAAGACCTACAAATAACAAATAGGGGGGGGGGGATATATGATAAACTATGTGATAGTAGGAAATTGTATTTTTATCCCAATTTTATGCGTTTGAAGAAACCTGGAATAGCTAGGCTGCGTGTTTTTTTCATTCTCTCTGGTTCTTCTTGTATTTTTCTTCTTAGAGAAGAAAGGAAAAAACTTCTAGATACTGCTAGTTAGCAGATTGTTTGGAGGAGTAGACCTTGGCTTCCTTAGCCATATCGTGTTCACTGGAAAGTGATTGGGCCAGGTTATATTCTGAGAATGAAAAGGCCACGCATTCATTCCCAGGAGAAGTAGAAGGCTAGCAGGATATTCAATAGAGACTACAGTGCAAACACCAGTGGTCGAGCCATCTATCTTATCAACACAACCTAAGCACATAAAACATAGAGGTAATAATATTATTATTTTTTTGAAACGCTTCCATTGTTGTTTTTCTGCATTTTTATTATTGTGTTGTATGCTTCTATGGCTGCAATCCACCTTCACTCACCTCTCCAAGGTGAATAGCATATCTACTTTGGTGTGCCTCTTCTAAAATATTTTTCTTCAGTGTTTGATCATCAAGTACAAATATTTGATCTTGAAAGTATAGCATTCCATCCTCATTTGTTCGAAAATCACTTCTTTCTCAATTAAGCTGTTTATCCTTAAAAGTTTGCAACTCTGCATTATCCTGTTGAGCTTTGATAATGTCCTTCTTTAAATCCGGTACTAGTCTTAAATTACTTAAATGAATACTCTCCTCTTGCACCTCTACTTCCAAATCCAATATTTCCTGAACTACCTGAACTTGTTGTACTCTCAACATGGTCATCTTTACTTTTCAACTCAAAGAATCGGCAACCACATTAGCTTTTCCAGAATGATAATTGATAGGGCACCGGTACTCTTCTAAAAATTCTATCCACCTTTGTTACCTCAAATTCAGATCATTCAGAGTAAATATATACTTCAAACTCTTGTAGTCTGTAAACACTTCATACTCAACTTCATAGAGATAATATTACCACTTCTTAAGGGCAAATGCGGGGAAACACTATAGCGGCCAACTCTAAATCATGAGTTGGGTAGTTGCTTCATGCGACTTTAGCTTTTGTGATATATAGGCTATGAGCTTCCTATCTTACATTAATACTACTTCCAATCCTTCCTTCAACGTATCTGTAAACCAACCATAGAGTTTATCCTTCTCTTGCAAACTCAATACTAGAGCCATCATCAGCCTTTGCTTTAGCTCTTAGAAACTTTTTTAGCATTTCTCACTCTAGACAAAAGGAACGTCTATCCTTAATAAATGTGTCATTGGTGATGCTAGCATTGAGAAGCCCTTGATAAAACGACAATAATACCCAACCAATCCAAGAAACTTCTGATCTCAGTTATATTTTCAAGTTGTTTCCAATTCAAAATAGCTTCCACTTTGGTTAGATCCACATTAATACCATCTTATGACACAATATGGCTAAGAAATGACACTGTGTCCAACCAAAACATACATTTGCTAAACTTAGCATAGAGCTTGTATTCCTTTAGTTTCTCTAGCTCCAATCTTAAATGCTTAGCATGTTCTTCTAGGCTTTTAGAATAGATGAGTATGTCATTGATGAACACTACCACGAACTTGTCTAGGTATAGCTGGAAAACTCGGTACATGAGATCCCTAAATACTATCGGTGCATTGGTTACTCCGAATGGCATTACCACAAGCTCATAATAGTTATATCTAGTATTAAAGGCCATATTGGGGATATCCCCTTCTTTAATTCAAACTTAATAGTAACCTTGTCTCAAATCTAATTTTGAATAACAGCTAGATCCTTGTAGTTGCTTAAATAATTCATCAATCAATGGTAGCGGATATTTGTTCTTGATTGTCAAATTATTTAACCCCCAATAATTGATGCATAGCCTCAGTGTTCCATCTTTCTTCTTCACAAATAGAACTAGAGCTCCCCAAGGTGAAGTGTTAGGTCTTATATATCCTTGCTTCAGTAATTCTTCTAGCTGCTCTTTTAGTTCCTTCAATTTGCAAGGGACATATGATATGGAGTCCTTGACACAGGTTCTACTCCTAGAATTAGGTCTACAATAAACTTAACATTCCGTGAAAGAGGAAGGGAAGTGAGTTTCACAGGGACTACATCTGGAAACTCTTTCACCACTTTAGTACTCTCCAAAATGCATTGATCTTTTAGCTTGTATAATATATAGGTCAAATATCTATGACAACCTTGTCTCAACACCTTCCATGCCTGAGCTCCAATTATTAGAAAATTTCATTTCTTTTACTCACTTATCATTGAATTCAAGCACATCACAACTAGGTCTAATATCACTAACTTATTTTTACAATCCACCCTTACTTTATACTTTGCAAACCAGTGCATACCCAATATCATATCATAATCTTCAATGGTTTAAACTATAAGGTCTTCCTCTAGATTTTTTTTCCAACTCCAATCTCATGCACATACCTATCTGCTTACACCATTTTTCCCAGAGGGGTACTCACTAACAGGCTGTAAGGTAACTCAATTCCATCTCAACCCAAATGACATGCATAAGTCTTATTTATATAAGAATACGTGGATCCAAGGTCTATGAAAGCATTAAAAAAATGGCCTTGGATAATAAAAATTCCTTTAACCATAGCTACATTAGATCCCACCTCCTCATGATTCAATGCAAAAATTTTACCTTGACTTAAAGCTTTTGTGCTTCACTTCCTAAACCTCTAGTAGAATAGTTTGCTTTATTGAATTCGGTAGCTTGTACTGTGACTCCCTGACCAATCCTCAAGGGTTTGGGATAGTTGTTTCGGAGATGTATCGAATCTCCGTATTTGTAACATCTTTTTGCAGTTCCTTTAGACTAGCAGTCCCTCTCCATATGGACTTTCTGGCCACAATATTAATAAGTTGGCAAGTTCTAAACTGGGCCGGCTAGTGTCGCTAGTGTTTGTTTTCTCTTATTCTGCTATTACTGATTGGCAGGTCACTTGTTAGACTGCTACCTCAGAAATTACCTTAGTGCCTGCCTTGATAGTTGGAAAATTCTATGAGCCATCCTGACTTTATCTTCATTTTCGGTTCGGGTAGCTGCGTCTACAGTTGCTGAATATATGGTTGATGGAAATGTGCTAAAGCCCTCCTTAGCTCCTACCTTAGCCCTTTCAAAAATTACCTTATCTTATTTTGTTCAGTATTAACCAGCCTCTTGCAGTATTTTGACAACTGGTTAAAGCATGCAGCATATTGTGCTGCTGACATATTCCCCTGCTTAAGGTTCTAAAATTTGTCTTCTATTTTCTTCACAATCCACTGTAGTATATACTTGGCCTTAAAAACCTCCATGAAGTTATTTTAGGCCCAGTCTTGATCGGTCAACTCCCAGTCTTCTCGAACATACTGCCACTATGCATAGGCTGGTTTCCTCAACCTAAAGGCTGCAAATTTAACTATTCTCTTCTCAATGTATTATAGCATGGCAAAAATGTCCTCTATTTGCTCTATCCATTTTTCTGCCTTTTGATCCTATTTTGCCTCTCCCTGAAAAGTAGGGGGTTGGAACTTTAGAAACTTTCCAAGATTTCGTCCTCTCCCCTCGGGGTCTTACGTTATGCTAAAGTTTTTAGAATCTCAATCATTTTGTTGAATATCAGATGCATTGTTACCTCAGTAGGTACTTCAAATCCCATCTCTTATCTAGGCTCGTAGTTGCCTCCCTCGTTTGGTGTAGATAGTTGGGTGGCATCGTATTTGAGAGCCACCGGTTCTGGTTTAGAGGTTCTCCTACTAGTTGTGGAAACTCGACACTTTGGGGCCATTCTATTTACAATACACCCAAGTAATAAGTTATGTAACAAAGTTTCAAAGGATTTATGCATAAGAGCATAATCACTTATCAAAAGTTAAAAGCATATATAGAAATTCAAAAACATTATTATACGTAAGATATATGCACAATTTTTGCATAAGAAACAACATCTATGGAAAAGAATGGGATACACTAAGATACCCTTATTTCAAAGTTAAAACTTTTAATGAAAGCAAACAAACACAAATAAAGTTTCCAATGTGTAAGCTTAGTGTAAAAATAGAATGTAAATGGTCTTCAAAGCATGCTAAAATCATGGATCTCTACTCGTCATCTGAATCTTTAGAATCACCCTCATATAGCCATTCCCCAATATTTCTAGAAAAGTCTATCCCTGCACCGTCTACAAAACCAAAGGTCATCGATTCTTTTTTTATCTTCTTGAACTTTTCCCAACCTTAAAATGACTCGGTTAGGATACATCAAGATGCCTTGGTGGGGTTTCATAGTCTATTTCTCCCGGGTCATCACTATCTGTTGTTATGTCAATCACTAAAATAAGTGGGTTTGGGGCATACTCTATAATATCACCCTCATCCTCACTATCAGTTACCAGGTCTATTATGGGTGCAGGTGGTGGCTCAATAATTTGAACCTCATCTTCACTATCTTTCTCCAAGAGTAGTTTAGGTTGACGTACATATTGTGGTGTAGGTTGAGGTTCTAGCAAATCCTCCGACTGGACACTAATTGGTGGGTGCCATAGTTGTCCGTTCATGGTCTTCCTTGCAGTTCTATACGTCTTAACCATCTTACAACATAAACAACTTGTGTTAGTCAATAGATTATAAAACTTAATGAAATAAATCTAAATGATGATAAAAGTTACCTAAACCTAGCTTTTATACCACTTTAACACCCTACTACCTACATAACCTAAAAGGGTAGGGATATTGCCTTGTCCAAAGGATAAGGGGTCTTTACAACTAAGCAAAAAGGAACAAGAATGGAAATATTCTAATTTCAAAATTTATTACAAACCAAAACAAGGCTTATACAAGTCTTGAAATGTGTAATTGAATAAATAAAATCCTCCAAGAAATAAATACAATCAAATTATGTTGAGATCCTCACGTCTCAAGGAAACTCAACATTCAAAGCAGGATGGTTCTGAAAACGTGACATAAAACATGGTGAGAAAAATTTCCCAACAAGTTCAATGTGTGCTCATATTAATTTAAGGAGTATTTTGTGTATGTAGTTTTGAACAAGTCCCTATAAAAATTTGCAAGTTAAAACAATTAATTTTGAACATTAAGTTGTGTTTTTCATCAATATCTCAAATAAAAGAGTACAACTTCATAAAATAATGAACCACTCAAAGCAAAAGCGACTATGAAACCCTGCATCATAGTCATGGCCATAAAACCCTGTATCATGATCGTGTATTGTGAAATCCTGCATCACAATACAAATAGGTGATCGTCCCACTGGGTGAGATACTCCTCCATCTCTACACCCTAACTTACCAATTGTCCATTCCAGAGACAAATAATCCATATGGACTAAGTTACTAGCACGAACTAGCCTAACTAACTAGTACTACCACTTTGTCAAGCAAAACTTATCTTCTGGAGGCAGCCTCCTGCCAAAAGACTTACTCTAATCTTCTAAGTGTAGTACTATTATCTAACCCTTATTGAGTACTCAACATTTTGTTTGTTCTACTTGGGAAGATTCAATCAAGAGCATTACCTTGGAATTGCAATTACGGTACCAAAAAGTTTGAGTTTGAAATCTAATTTAAGAAAATCTAACATTTTGTTTTGAAAGGTATTTGTTTGGTAAAACAGCTTTAGTTTGTCAGAAAACACGAAATAACCATAATTGCAACTCACCATGCCTTTACAACACCATTACACTTGACTTGCAGAAGCACATTTGTTCAGAAAATAGCTTTATGTAAGAACTTACTTCATTGCTTTATCCCACAACTAAAATCTCCTAAGGTCCTGATCAATAAAATCTAGCCCTACCTGGGGAAAATACAAAGTACATGTCACTATTAGCCAACAACTCTTGTATCACAAGTGCATAAGCGTACATATAACCCTAATCCCCATGTTTCACCTAACTTTGACAATTCCCATGCAATACTTACATTATCATAGCATCGAAAGAGTCCAACTAGAAAAAGCAAGTTAACAACTAAATTGGTCAAACTAATATCTTTATCCTTATTATAGCTTGTTAAAGATGAAAGCATATTCTCAAACAACAAGTATTTATAACCATGTATCCACAATCTAATATTCTCCAATAACAACTATAACCCCTATTGATAGCAACATCCAATAATAATTAAATAATATACTACAAATAATGTCCAACAAATATAGATAATAAGTTCCTTATTAATTAGTAAATAAGAACAACCATTGATATGTTATAATATAAAATAATAATTTTCTAACTAATAAACTTTATGTCATATACATAAACTGGTAAGCTACTTGTATATTATCTTTTAGAAAATAGTGACTAGTTAATAGATACAAGATATTAATATATAGTAATTTATTAATGCTAATTAATGGATTAAATAATATTACTTGATATTTGATCATTCTAAAGTTTTGGTATTAATATTTGTAGTGAGGATAATTTTGATGATGGTAATAAAATAATACAAGTAGTAGTAGTAGTAGTAGTAGTAGTAGTAGTAGTAGTAGTAGTAGTAATAATAATAATAATAATAATAATAATAATAATAATAATAATAATAATAATGTTGATAAATACTAGTTTTCAATATTTTTGAATCATAATTATTATTTAGGAGATAATAGGTGGTAATCTATATAAGAACAAATAATAATTTTAATGATTAAAATAATAATAACCAATAGACAATAATTTTGATAATTATATTAACTAATACATAGATTGTATATAATATGGTTTTAAACAGCAATAGCTTATAACTAATAATGGTAGTCACCAAATAGTGCCAATTAATAATTCTAATAATAAATGCTTTTAATAATTATTACAGTGAGTAACAAAAATAACTTTTTAGAAATAGTATTAAAAATAGCATAATATTAATATATAGTAGTTGATTGAATAAAAATAACAACATATATCACGGTAAATTAAATCACAATGTGACACCATATAATATCACTTCATACATCTCGTAATAGATTCAAAAACAACATTACTTAAATCGCATTCATCACCCTACTGGACATTTTCCCCAGTCCTCCATCAACAACACAATCAAATCACAAATCATTCCATAACTCTGCATAATCTAACATGTCTAAATAGCTAAATATGATTCCTATAATCTGGCAACATAAAAGCTTTAGAGTGGATTACTTTTTTGAAGATGATGGCTACAGTCTTAAGAGTCCTATGTGTGGTACGCTGGAAGTGCAGGCCTTCAATTCCCTTCCTTTGTTGAGTTCAAATAGAGCAAAAGAATGATAAAAAGAGAAAAATGAGTGAGAGAGAAAGCATTGCCCTATCAATGAGAATAAAGAAGAAAACGTAAGATATTTATACCTGCCGATATCGAATACCGAGGAATTGATATCGCTGTATCTTGATCTTAGGGTAAGTTCTGTATTTGTTTAATGGAGAGAACTGAGATGAAGGCTCGTGAGTGAGTATTCTAAAAATAGAGAGAAAAGTAGAAACTAGAAGAAGAAGAACTAAAGATTGCTTCTGATGGTTTCGAAAGGAAGTGACCTAATGTGATTAAATGAGTCACTATTGACTTCTTAGTACTAAAGTGTCTCGAAGGAGTTTCAAGCATTAGCCACAGGGTTTTATAATTTAAGCTTTTGAAAGTGTTCAACTAAGGCAGGATAAGTTGCTATGGTGATCTATGATGGTTTGAGAGGAAGGAAGAAGTGATTAGAATAGAATACAGAAAGAGGAGGAGAGACAATCAGTGTTCTGGTGAAAAGGTGAACTAAATAGGGTTCATTTCTATGACTTTAAGGCGTCTGAGTGATTAGTTGTTCTAGAAGTTCGCTATTTTAGTATGAAATTCAAGCAACAGAGTTAACAAAGTAATAGCTGAATTCTCAGAGATGTTTAAGGTGCTTCAATAGAGTTTGATTCAATAGCAGTGAAGAAAAAGGAAGAAGAAAAGGTTTGCTCAGGGGTTAGCTGGCCAGGGGCTGGATAAAGGTAGTCCATGGCTTTGTGTGTGACAAAGCTAGTTAGTCCATGGCTACAGCTCAAGGCAGTCCGTGGCTTAGGTTTTTGTAAGACAGAGGTGGCCATAGCTTGGAAGAAGGCCGTCATGCCTTGTGAATGAAGATTGTAACCGGCCCATACCTTAGTTGCAAGGCTAGGTTGGCTTACATTTTTGTGAGAGGTAGGCAGCCCTTGGCTTGAGCAAGGCAGCCATGGCTAGCTCCAAATCCAACCTTAGTCTCGAGGAAAAACAAGCTTCAACTTTAAAACAAAAGCTAATGAATCGAGAGCAATAAATTGAAAAGAAAATAAGAGAGTGTTTTCACTACTTAATGCACTGCCTATGTAGATGAGATGGCCGTTCCAGGAAGCTGCAAATTTTGGGAGTGAGGTACTCAATTAAGTGAAGAGGTTGATAGAGTTAGTGAGCCTCGGGTGCTTTTACTGAAAAGAGTTAGCTTGGTTCCAGGAACATGTAGCAACCGATCTAAAAGAAATTATAGTGGATAAATTCAAAAATAAATTGTTGTTAATGGGATTTCAACTTAGGTCCTCTAAACATCCCATCACATGTCCTAACCACTTTATCTACCACAATATTTGTGTTAAATTATCCCTTCACATTCTTCTCCTACCTAAATTCAAGTTTAACTCTAATTCCTTTCCAACACCAAGATCTCAGCCTAAACTCTCTCCACTTGTACATAAAATTTCTTATCTCAACAACACAAAGGAGAACATAAGTAAACAATTAAAACATATATAATTCACTTTGTACACCATATGGACATGTGATATATTATGATATGCAAACCCTAAAAAGAGTAGTTTTTCATGGGGTTTTACATTGTCCTCTTGTCAAATCGTCAAATGAAAACCTCAAAAGAGTACTTATAGCTTCTGCCTTCAAAAGCCCAAAAAATATTAGAATTGTAGCTTTTGTGACACAAATCGGTGCCTGTTCAACTGTACTGTTAGTGCCCATTTAAACATTTTTTCTTAAAATCCAACTACTAATCGACGCTTGTTCAATGACCCAGACCGGTGCTGATTACTCCTAGTAGTTTGGGTTTTTTATCTCTAAATTAAACTGGCGCTTATTAGAGTGTTCTAACAAACACCAGTTGTCCTCTTTGAAACTCCGTTTTTGTGCTTTTTCACCTTGTTTTCCACCAAATCCTCTTTTATGAAATCTACACAATAGAGGGAAAAAATAGGGAAAGTGAGTAGTTATTAGTTCAGTAGTTCTTTATAATTATAGCACAAATGTTCTTTATAATAAGTGTATTTTAGGCACTCTTCACTCCCCCACACTTAAACTTTTGCTTGTCCTCAAGCAAATTTACCGAAATAGTAAGCACCATAAGAAAAAAACATGTTAGCAAAGAGTGGATTTTTGTAACAATGACACCCATGACAAATATATCCTTTTTCTTTTGAGGTGAAAATTTAATTCAAGATTATCTAACGAAGCTAAACTCGTGTAACCATATGCATTTAACTAGATAAAACTAAAGCCATCAAAGTTGAATTAAGCAAGTTTATACTTATTTATCATGCTTCACCTCATCCCTTAGGTCAAGAATAGAAACCAAGTGAATCATATAAGTTAGGAATAGTAAACCAAAACCAACTTAAGTTCTATGACTTCCAAGCTACTGCAATCATATATAGTAAACACTAGATTAGTTTGTATGTTCATTTTTGCAAGGATAATATAATTGCCTAATAAAGATAAATGAAAAAAGACTTTCACCTTTTATATTACCTTCACCAAACTCTTATTTTCTTTAAGAGTATGGTAATGCAAATGACTAATAAAGCTATGTAAATAATAATATTCAGCTTTTGCATTACCCTGCTCTTTTCTCTCAATTTTTTACTCCAAATTCACATTTACTTAAACCTTGATTAAGGACTAGCTCTAAGATCATAAAATATAAATCAACCAAAATTTTCTACTTATACTTCATCACAAAGTTCTCATCAATTTCTAAGAAATGAAGTGTCACAACATTTACTAAAACATAAACAAGGTTAAGTCAAAGTATGCAAAAAAATGAAAAAATTTAGCCCATTTTTAACATAAAAGAGCAAAGCACTAAGAGAAGGAATAATTCAATATATACTTGAAGAAATTAAAGTAGAAACCTCTCCCCCACATTTGAATTGGACAATATCCTAATTGGCCAAAAATAAATATAAAATCATATCCAAATAGACTTAATTAAATAAGAAAAATGGAGAAAAGGAAAAAGATACTTCCTAAGTATTGAAGCTCAAATTCCACATGATATTTGAATAGATAAATATAGCATGTTCCCAAGAATTTCCAAGAGATCCTTCCACAACCACCCAAAAAAATAAATCATAAATCAAATTAACTAAAATATGATTTAGGAAAAGAGCGTAATATAATCTAAAGTATGAATACTAGAAATCCTATGAAAGTTGTAAAAATATGCACCATAGAAGTGCATAAACAAAAATAAAATAAGGTAAAATGTTTGAAAATCTAATGTTAAGAGGACTATGGGCTACTAGGTCCGTTGTCGTCATACTGTCTGTCAGGCTATCAAGTGGAGGGGGCCTCTATGGGTGACTAGTTGCTAGATATGCCTTATGAAAGCATTTTGGTCCTTGTGCTTGCACTACAGATCCTCTAGCCTCTCTTTCCTCCTGTTGGTGCTGTCTCATCTCAACAAGCTACTTATGATAAGACTCCGCTTCATCATGGAGGTCAAGATAAAGGAGGGGTAGGTGTGGCCATGCAAGAACAAGGGCCGGCGACAAAGACGGACGAAACTAGACCAAAAAAGAGGCCACCAGAGGACGGTCGGTATCGTCTCCAAGCAGCCAAATCGGCACCAGCTTCATTTTGCTCAATAATGGATTCATCCGAATTTCGACCGTTCGAAGGCAGAACACAGCCGGTGCCGGCTGTAGTGCCCAAACGGCGCTAGTTCCACCCTGGGCAGCCGATGACAACTCCTCGTTTTTAATGTTTTCTCCATTTTTCTTTAATTTTAATTACTTGTAAAGACTTATTATGATCCAAAACTGTAATTAAACCTTAGGGATTACGTAGTTAGGGTTAGGGTAGTATAAATAGCACATTTAGTGATTTGAAAACACAACACACTTCACTTTAATTCAAATTTGAGAAAAGAATCTTGAGAGGCCCTAGCCTTCTTGTTCATCTTGTTCAAGACCAAGCTAAATGGTTAGTTCTCCTTTTGTAAGAGTCTATAAATCTTTTGGATAATCCAATGTTATTTCTTTGAATGGATCTTAGTTGCTTTGTTCTTCTAAGGTTTATTTGAAATCCAATATTTGGTTGCCTATTTTCTCTATTCTATTTGTTCTAGTTTGCCTTTGTTGCTTCAAGGATATTAGGGTGAAATTATAGTAGAACTTTCTACTCATCTTGAGGGTCTTTGAGGCTTTATTCTTCAAGGGTTTGAAAGAGTGTAGGTAGTTATTTGGTTTTTTCCTTTTTGGTCGCAAGAATCTCTGCTTTTTGTTCCTTTGAGTTGAGTTGAAACATAGCTAACAAAAACACTCATAACACTAAGAAAAGCCACCAAGAATTCATATCAACCTGTCCTACTCCTCATAGCACTTTTCGTCCTCTGTGTACTTCTCTATAAAGAACGAACACAGCTCATCGAACGACTTTTGTTGGCCGTGTACATATCATGGAGTTAAGCCACATCTACTCGTAGTCTATCCTGTGCCATCTCTATCCTGCCCCGTGCATACTGCATCTCTCTCTGAAAGTATGCTCTGTTGCAGTGGGCTAACCCCTATTGGGTCTGGGTACCTGGGGTACGTCTACTGTTGGTGGATGCTCTTATAGCTATTGCTGAGGCTGAGAAGGTGGCTGAGGCAACTCCTTCTCCTATAGTTCATATGAATGCTCTTGCGGAGGCTGTAGCTACGGTAGTTCTGGCTGCCCCTAAGGTTGCTCTTGTACACTCTCTCTCCTCTCTATTTGTGTCAGCCATCTACTGATTTATCTTTTGAAAAAGAACCCACAATTGTTCAAGGTTCCCTCAAAAAACTATATAGCCAATAAAGGTGGTGACTGATGTCTCTCTCTCAATAGTCACATGGAAATGATGGAGCATACGAGTAATGAGGAGAGGAAAATGAAAGTTATGGAGGTGTAACGAGATGCTACAACCTTTGTAGGCGATGATGATAGGAGCTAGTGGGATAGGATAGGAATGTACTATCGTGTATAATGCATATACATCGATGACCTGAGTCTTATTGAGACTACTAGCTCTAGGGGAAATATTAAAGCTTAAGAGGCAAATGATAAGCCATAGGTAAGGGGGCATATTGGTCACCTGAATAATCATGGTAGACCTAACCTGAGTATAGAAAAGCTTAAACTCCTAATGGGTAGTAGAGAAGTCTTAGTCAGGCTCAGAGGTAACTCTTTTATTATATGTGTTCACTTCTACCTAGGGCCCTTCATCCTCTATCCTAAAAATATCAATTAGGATCCTTTTTGTCAAATGAATAGCTACCCCCTAATAAAAGTATATATTGTCCTCAGAATCCTATATCTCTTATCAGAAATGTTAGCAAGAACTCCTTTAACAACTTAAGATAATATTCCCCAGTCAATCTTAGAATAGGAGCCGAGTCCATCAGCTTGAATAGGGCCACCAAATGCTTGTCCCTATCCAGCTCAGGGTCCACTGTCTTCTCCACTACTATCTTATTGTTCATCCTAATATTATACCACTCTTCGCACTCATCATTAACAAAATGCTTAGAGGAATGGTAGGTCAATAGTAGGAGGCTGAGAAGAAGAAGCTTCACTCTTCTTTCTCTTGGGGGGAAAACTTGGACTGTCTATGTGGCATAGTAAGGATATGTAGCAAGAGAGGTAAAAAAAATGGGAGGACAAGATTTCCAGACGTCTAGAAACGAAGACACGTTCGGAAATTATAACGTTTCAAACTCCACTTCAGCTAAGAAATATAGATGTTAGACATGGATTTTTTGAATTTGATTTTTTGCAAATAAATGAAATCCATGTTCTCTATTCGTGATTTTATCATGATTGAATGCTAGAGTTTTTAGTCTCCAATGGCAGAGTTGCCTTGAGAGACTTTTGGAACGGATACATCTTCTTAATATTTTCGATACAATTGATAATGTACGTGTTGAAGTAATCCATATGTGATGGATTATAGGGAAGATTTCTAGCTCACACCATTCTGGTAGGGCTGATACAACTTCTACCTTTACAAGTAGTCCTACTATTTCAAATTCTTTCAAAATTGAAATAGCCAACTATTTATCAAAAATATTTGTTTGCTCTAGATCTGTAAGGATGACATGGTTGAGGCATCTATTCCAAAAGAGTTTGTAGTATAACTAGAAACACCTTTCTACTAAAAAATGTTAAACAAATATTGTGAAAATATACTAAATTGATATTTGATGTTAATATAAGGTATTCTAACTGATAACCACAAGTATAAAAATTTAAGATTTGTGTTGTACAATCAAGCTAGCAAATTGTACAAGTTTGGATTACAAATTTTTGTTGAATTTTTAAAATGTATAGGGTAAATAGTCATATGCTGTTCTACGGTGTTCTGAAGCCATTTTGTGAAGAGTAAATTTTTTGAGAAAGTTTTCTTGAATTTTTTCAGAAAAGATTTCTAAAATAGGCTCGGGCAATTTTGATAAAAGTTGTTGAAGTTTAAAAAACATTCTAGGTTTAAGAAACTCAAAAGGTTCAGAGCCTTCTAGTTTTTTAGAAATAAATACAATTTCGAGCTTCTTGTTCTGACATTCTTCCCACTTAGGTATAACTCGCATAAGTTTTTCATTTTGAGAAGCAATCATACTTGTATATAGCTTATGTTGTTGTTGGAATGAGTTAATTAATTCTTTTTTAGAATTAACTTTCTCATTGTAAGACTTGTACTTGTCATTTAATAATTTAAATTTTCTAACAAGTGTATCACAATATGTACAAAATTCTAAATTATTATCTTGTTCTATTGCTAGAGAGTTACTAGTGCTAGGTCTTTTTGCAGTTTGAGTAGAAATTCTAGTCATGTCATTTCTACAGTCAGGATCAATAAAGAAATTGATGCCAATTTGATGTCTAGCAAAATCAAATACTTCATAAATATTTCTAAAGCCTTTGTAATAATGTCTTTTAAAGTTATCAACACATTCTATCACAGAAGTCCATTTTGAGTAAACACCTAGTTGGTGACCATGTGGTACTACATAATATGAAAAACTTTATTTTGGTAAATTGCCAAGATAAAATGCTAAGGCATTTAAACTTTTTATCTTTTGGCTTACATCTTGTGCATTTCAAAGATTATCTAAAAATGTTTGGTGAATTTTTTCTAAATTACCTTCTATTATGGATCTAAAATAGAGATTTGTCCCTCTGAGATACTTGATGAGCTCCTATTGGCCAATCTTTATAGTGTTTTTGCTAAGATCCATCTGTTAAGTCACATAATTTGTTAATAGTCTTAAATAATTTTCTATTTTATTAGCATGTCCTTTAATATGTTCAAAATTAATTTTATACCCATCATTTGTGATTCTATCTATGAAATTTAACCATCTTCTTTGAGAACTATATCTTTTATTTTTCTTATTAATAAATTTTACTATTGCCTTATAATTAGTTCTAACTGTAAACTCTTGTTTGTTTAAAATAAATAATCGAAAACTATGCAAAGCATAACAAATTGCTAATAATTATGCATCAATGCTACTAATATTTTCTTTTTCTCTATATTTAACAGTACTATATCTACAAAATTTGTTCTTCTAATTTATTGCTATCTTTATGATGTTTAGACTTCAAAATAACTCCCCATTATTTGTCACATCCATCTATTTCTATAATTAAATAATCACTATCTAATGGTAATCTGAAATTGTGGAGGCTTTCTACTTTTTCTTTCTATTTTTTAACTAATTTTATATCTTCTTTATTAAAATATTTATATTTTATGATTAATTTTACTATATAAAGGTCTTATAATTTTACTAAGATCTTTAATAAATGGTCTTGCATAATTTAAAAGGCCTAAAAATTGTTGCAATATTTTTGTATCTTCTATTTTATTAGGAAATTCTAAGACGAACCTTTAAAGCAATTATTTATAATAAGTTTGATATGAAATCATGATTCTGGAAAATTCAAATTAAAGAAGAAGATAAATATAAAACAACTTTTAATGTTCCCTTTGGTTAGTATGAATGGAATATAATGCCATTTGGACTTAAAAATGTCCCTAGTGAATTCCAAAAGGTTATGAATGACATTCTCACAGCTTATACCTTCTTTACCATTGTCTAAATTGATGATGTTTTAGTGTTTACTAAATCCCTTGATCAAAATTTTAAACATTTTTCTCTTTTTCGTGAAATTATCACAAAAAAATAGGTTGGTAGTAAGTGCCAAAAAACTTAAACAGTGTCAAACCCAGATTCACTTTCTAGATCATGAATTACACCAAGGAATATATAAACCAATTTGTAGAGCTATTAAATTTGCAGATAAATTCTCAAATGAAATTAAGGAGAAAACTATGCTACAATGATTTTTGGATTGTCTCAATTACATTTCTGACTTTAACCTAAACCTTACATAGATTTGTGAACTACTGTACCAATGATTACGCAAAAATCCAATTGCTTGGGGTACATAACAGACCCAAACTGTTCAGAAAATTAAAAAGCTCAACAAGAAACTTCCTTATCTTGGAATCCTAAATACTAATGTTTTTATGATTATCAAAATAGATGCCTCTGAACCTGGTTCTGAAAAGATCGCAGGAAAATAAAAACATAACAAAAAATAGCAATTTAAAATTTTTCCCGAGCCTAAGTCTAAAAATACTTACTTTTAAGTAACTAAGATCGAATAACTGGAGGATTTGGGTTTGACAGAATGCTTTGGTTTGTCATGACTACTAGTTCCGTAGGAATATCGGTCAAGCGTTGACTCTTTCGCATCAAACACGCGCACTAAAATTGCTAACTTTCAATCTTACAAAGTATTCTCGAACCTCTTATAAGTTATTTACTAGTGAAAGTAGAATAATAGGTGAAAGAATAATTTTTTTGGAAGAATATTGAGAGAGTTATTCTTTTTTCTTCACAGGAAAAAGGAAAAACAAAAGGAAATCCTCCAAGAAAAAATGAAGCTGGCAGAGAGGACACTTAAACAAGCAATAAAAACTGAAAAGCTTTTCCTATTTTTTTGTTTTGGTTGACCCAAAAAAAAAAAAACGTGAAACTAAAGTAACGCATCAAAAACAACTAAATACAAATACAAGCTTTCAAATTTTTTTGTTTCCTTTATGTATCACAAGAAGAATTAGGAAATCAATTTTATGTTTCATTCGTACATCACAAGAAGAAAAAGAAAATTAGTTTTTTATGTTTTAGCAATTTATGAAACCAAAAAAATAGCTTCCTTTTTTTTTTCTTTTCCACCGCCTTTCTTCTTTCATTTTACTTTTTCTTTCTTGTTTCCTTTTTCCTTTTTTTCCTTTTATTTTTAATGTGGCGACTATTCTTTGTTTCCAAAAAAAAAAAAAAAAAAAACAATAGCCATCACCTTTAAACCTAGTGGGCTAAGGTTTTATTTTTCTAATTAGCATATTAATTAATTAATCCACTTGGGCCTAACATAAAAATTACTCAAGATAATTAATTAATAAACTAATTTAATTAAATTAGCCTAATAAATTATTCTAGCCCAAATAAATAATCAATTGGACTCCTAGAGCAATTCTTCCATTATTAATTCATCCAATAAGCCTAAATAGTAAATAAATTTACTAAGGTTACTTAAGCTACTCTGTAGATTAAAAGACATATAATTATTAGCTACTAAAATGATCAAAATACTCTTGCTAACAAATAGCCATATTTTATCATTTTAAATATTCATTTATCACCATACGGAAATATTGGCCTTAAAAATAATATTGCAGGCGCAATATCCTTGACCTATAGGTGTAATGATGAAAATACTCCTCTATGTAACACTCGTCATTGAGATAAGAAAAGTACACTGTCACCTTCCTCAATGATATCTACCATCCTTTGATAACTAGTCTGATAATCCATGACTTCCAGTATGTAACAACTTATTTCTAGGAGTTACCCAAAAGTACACATACTAGGTCATATTTATCAGGGCCCTGAATTATTTAGATTATCATGGACAATCATAAGGGAATGATTTCTTCACATATTGAAGCATAAAAATTCTATTGTATAAAGTCGTCCTAATTAACTCGAGTTATACACCCAAAATATAAGATTATTAGCCTTGCCATAAGACCTCACCCATTATACATCAAAGCACACAAGTCCAGCTTTACCAGAGTACTGACTTATACTTAAGTCTTAGGGTACTCGTTCACGCAATAGCAGCAATAAACCAATCTTTATTTATTTTAGTACTTTTATAAATATTATTATTACGTGGCCCAATTCTACATATTTCAAATACGCATCATACATCAAAGTGCACAGGTCTAGCTTTACTAGAGCACCAACTTATATTTAAGTCTTAGGGTACTCGTTCACACAATAGCAGCAATTAACCAATCTTTATTTATTTTAGTACTTTTATAAATATTATTATTGCATGACCCAATTCTACATATTTCAAATATGCATACACTATTGGCGTGAGTGGACTACTCATTGGTCTAAGTTAAACCATTCCCCATTTAGAAACCATAGTGTAATGATCTAAACATTGATAAAGTGCCTAGCTCATCAATCGATCGAGAACAATTTTTCCTTGTATGTTAGTATCTCATGATCTACAAATTTCTATGAAAGTATAACCCAATCACGTAGATCACGTACTAACATACTTAGACCTTAATGTACAAATACATATAAATAAACAAACATTAATGAATGAAATATTTTATTAATTCCCAAAATACAGAAATACTTAGTCCATTTTAGGCATACACTCCAATAATCTTCCACTTATACAAAAGAGACTATGACAATCCATATGTGCCTATCCCTATGACGTCTAGATGTCTTCTGAACACCTTCTCCATCATAGGCTTGATAAATGGGTCTGCCAAATTGTTTGATGAGGAAATCTAGTTATCCACTATCTCCTATTTCTGGATGAATCCTCAGATCAAGTGATACTTCCTCTCAATATACTTGCCCTTCCTATGGTTCCTTGTATTGTGGCACAATTCCAGAATTGTCGCAATATATGATAATATGCCTCTCTATTTATGGCACAATTCCAAATTCTATGAGGAACTTTCGGAGCCAAACTGATTCTTTTGAAACTTCTGAAACTGCCACATACTCAACTTCCATGGTGGAATCAGTAATACAAGATTGCTTAACACTCTTCTATGAAACTGCCCCTCCAAACAAAGTAAAAATATATCCACTAGTGGATTTCCTTTCATCTTTGTCCCCAGGGAAGCCTAAGTCCATGTAACCAGTATGAATTAAATAATCAACTCTGTAAATAAGTATATAATCCCTCATTCCCTTCAAGTACTTGAGTATATACTTCATAGCTTGCCAATGTTCTTCCTCTGGGTCTAATGAATACCTGCTAACCATGCCTACTATAATATAGATATCTGATCTTGTGCATAGCATGGCATACATGAGTTATTCTACTGCCGAGGCAGAGGGAATCATTCTCATCCTTTTATTTTCTTCTTGTATCTTAGGACACTGTTTAAAAAACAAGGTCAATCTATGTCTAAAGGGTATGGTTGCCTCTTTACACTGATCCATGCTAAACCTGGTCAATATCTTGTCAATGTAAGTAGATTAGGATAAGCCTAACATTCTTTACTTCCTATCTCTAAAAAGCTTTGTGCCAAGAATGTAACTAGTTTCTCCCATATCCTTCATACTAAATTGACTTGATAGCCAATCTTTTATAGATGATAATATCCTTACATCATTTTTAATGAGTAGAATGTCATCTACATAAAGTACCATAAAAGATACGTTATTCCCATTTGTCTTCCTATACACACATGGTTCATCCACGTTTTGTATGAAACCATAAAATTTTATAGTCTTATCAAAATATATGTTCTATGTATGTGATACTTGCTTAAGTCTATAAATGGACATCTTAAGCTTACAGACTATATGTTCTTGGCCTTTCGCAATAAAGCCTTCAGGTTGGGTCATATAGATGTCTTCACTAAGATAGCCATTAAGAAAGGCTGTCTTGAAATCCATCAGCCATATGCCGTAGTCATAATGACATGCGATAGTTAAGAGAATGCAAATGGACTTAAGCATGGCAACAGGTGAAAATATATCCTCATAATTGATCCCTTCTTTCTGAGTATAACCTTCTACAACTAACCTTACTTTATAGGTTTCCACCTTTCCATCTGCATATTTTGTTCTCTTATATACCTACTTGCACCCTAAAGGTTTAATCCCTTCAAGCATAGTGGCAAGATAACAAACTTGATTGAGATACATAAACTCAATCTCGGCATCCATTTTTATTTGTCATTTGCCTGCATTAACATTAGTAATGTTCTCATCGTATCTAGAAGGATCTTGCTCTTGATGGTCGAAGACTACCTTAAAGGCTTCTCCAGTCCATCTTTCTAGAACCCTAGATATTCTCTCACTATGACGTGGTTTATTTTGCATAAAAATATCTAATAGTGTTATTTTTTATTCCCCAATTGTAACCCCCCGGTACCTACATATCCCATAAGAGGCAGGGATGTCACCCTATTTAAAGGACAAAGGGTCAAAATAACGAGGTAAATAAATAACTCAACAAAATCTCTCAAATAAAACTGAAATGTATTACGACTCAAAGAAAACTCATATAGAGTTTCAAAATAATGATTGATAGAATATCGTCTCTAAGTGAAACGATTAAAAAAAGTCAAGTACTAATCTTGGACTTTAGCCCCAACCTTGTGAGAAATGCTCCCAACCTGAAAGCATGTACAAAAACTGTGAGAAATAAATTTCCCAATAATTCCTCTATATGTGAGAGTGTTTATTTGAAACAATTTCATGGTATGCATTTTGAAATACCAAAAAAACGTAATTGCAATCATAATCAGCAATTTTAAACACAAGAATGGCATTTTCATTTCACAATCTCAATAGATTATGGTATTTCATGGAAATCAATCACTTAACAATAAAATGAACTATGAAACCTTGCATCATACCATGACCCTATACTGTGAAACATTGCATCAGAGTACAGTGGGTGATCGGCCCACTAGGTGGGGATAATCTTTCTTCTCCCAAACCCCTCTACCTTACCTGTTGTCCATTTCGAAGAAATATAGTCCCACTTAGAACTGGTTTTCTAGTTTGAACCGACCTGACTCATTAGCACTGTCACCTAATCAAAAACGAGTTCATGCCTTGGAGGTGGCCATCTACCAGAAATCTAGTTCGCTCATTGTTAGGCCAGTGCTAGTAGTCTCCCCTTATTGAATACTTAATGTTTTTGCAACAAAGAACCACATTAGGAACAAGTGGCAGCCAATAAGAGAGTATCAAGCATTACTTGGTAAACCTTGATTAAATCATTTAGTGCAAAAGTCCAGTCAGTTGTTTTGAAATCCTTTTGTTTAAGAAAACAGTGCATGAATAGAAATAGAATAAGAGAACTAGCCATACTAAACATTTTGTCACAACAATCTGTGTTTCTATAATTACCATAAAGCATTTGACAACTTGCAATTGCTATATTCCACAAGCAGTTTTAATGCAAGAACATACCTTGGTATAGCAAATTTATTTCTTTATCCCAGTGAGTGGATCCTTGCTCTTGACAACCTTCTAAGTCTAAAAGTCATAAAATACATAAGCTACCACCTACTCCTAGTACTTTAGGAAATTATATTTTTTTCATAATTAATTTTTCATTCACATACAACAAGCAAATCTTCAAATAAATCATTGTCCAAACTTTTACTTCATCCCCAGGTGTTAACCCATATAATTATTACATTTATAGAAGTACACAAATTAATAATAGAGAGTTTCCTTAAAAATTATTAAGTTGATCACAATTTCTAGCAATTTACCCTTCTTTCTTAATAATATAATACATATGAAATCACCTTAAAACACAGAGACATTCTTAAACATATATATAATAGAATACTTGTGGCCTTACACAAAAATCAAACATTGATTACGCAAAAAAATTTATTTTTCATCACTGTAGTATTCTGCACAACACATGCCAATAATAAAGAAAATTTTGAAACTTTTAATTCCTTTTTCAAAAAATTTTGAAATTTTCGTCTAAAACTACATTTTCTCTGTTTTAACCTTTCTCAAATTCAGAATTTATCAGGTAGTAATAACTACGTCAAACAAAACATTCAGCATATAATAGGATACTCTGCCCCTTTAGGATTTAAAAAATTACTGGGTTTTATCCCAAGGTTTTCTTCCATTATCTCTAGCATAAAACACATACTAAACATGTCTAGATTACAATCTCAAAAGGCCCTACATTAATAAATTACTTCGCTATTTTATTTTGCATTAAATCCTATAACTAGCATAGTATCACAAAATTTTCATATTTCAAGAATAAAGAATAAAAGTGTTTTCTTTTCATCAAAACTTTTGAAAGGTGATTTCTTTTTCAATATCCAAGCATGTTCAGATAGCAATTATAAGTTCTCAATCAAAGAATGCAAGTTACAAATTTTAAAATCTAAAAACCCTAATTTTCCTCCATTATGGCAGAACCAAGGAAATCAAAGAAAAGAACCAATTTTGTCATTACCACTTGTTACGTCTAACTCAAAAAACTTTAGAGGGAAGAGTGGGTGTCTTCTAGCTTTCATTACTACCAAGAATGTAACACTCTTCTTTTGTACACTTTGACTGGTGACTACTTTATATAGAATGAGTATTTGTATAAAGAAATGTTCAGTGTAATGAACGGAATGTTTTGGCGCGATAAAATTTTTTAGGGGCATTATTGGAATTTTGAATTTGTTCTACCTATATCCTAAATCTTTAGATTATGACTATTTTTAGTAGAGTAAGAGTTTGGGGGTATGCTTAGAACAAAAATTGAACACTGGATGTTTTGGTATAACCCAAGCTATTAGGGGCATTGTCGTTATTTTGACCGCGATTGGGATTCTGACTATAAATTGGGAAGAATTGAGAAAGAATCAAGAATTTTGATTCCCACTATTGAGTTCAGTAAAATTTATAGATTCTATTGGTAGGATAATATATTTTCTCGATACGGGTCCGAATTATAGTTATTTTTTAAAGAAATTTTGATCAAAATTGAGACAAGAGGTGTAATAGATTGGTGGATGAAAACAAGTGTTAAAATACCATTAGAGGAGTTAAATATTTGTGGGATTATTTAATTACAAAATCTTTTCAAATAAGTTTAAGAAATAAATAAGGATAATGGTGGAAAAATGAAAAATCAACATGTGGAATGGATAGCCCACAATAGCCCACAACACCATTAATGAGCATTTGATCTTTGGGCACAAGAATGGTGGTAAGAAGGCTGAAAAAATCCTAAAATTAGTTCATAAGAGGAGGAGAAAGAAGAGAGGAAGAAGAGAAAGGAAAAAGGAAAGAAAAGCTAGAGATAATAGGGAGCAAAAGGAAAAAAGGAGAGAGAAAGCATTTTTTGAGAGAAAAAGGAAGAACTTGGGGGAAATCAAGCTTGGAGAATCACACAAATAAGGTAAAAGGCTATACTTCATGAATTAAAGTTGTAGATTTGCAAGGATTATTATGGTATGACTATTGTTGGGAAATATGGAAGTTGTGATTTTGTCTAGCATGATTTCTATGTTTGGTGAAGATTGGTGTGTGCATATGAGTGCCGGTTTGTTTGAGGGTTTATGTTCTATGTTTTATATGGTATATGAAGGTGTTTTGATGGTGGTTTGGGTGGTTGTTCATGGCTGTAAAAGGAGAAGGTAGAATTGAAATGAAATGGATTTAATAGTTGAAAGAAAATGAATTATTGTTGTCGTCGTTGTTGTTCATAATTATTGATTTTAGGTTGAGAAAGGATTGATTTGCTGAGTACATTATCTCTGAAAATCAGAGAATTAAGGGCTCTTATGATGGAATTTAATATGGTTTAAGTGTTATATAGTTGTTAGGATTAAAGTGGAATAGATGGTGTGAAGAAAGGAAGCAAAAACAGAAATTCTGTTTTGAAGAATTTCCGAGCAGCTTTGAAGAATGAATAAACTGTAGAAATTTGATTGTTGTTCTGGATCCCCATGACATGAAACTTGTAGCTAAATGTCTTATAATCATTTTTGAACCAATTTTACATGATTTGGAGTTGTGAAAAAAACGTTATGTTGAAAATACCATAAGCTGCCAAAACTGTGACGGGATTGGAAAGCTGAGATATTGTAAGCAAAACTGAATGAAATGAGAAGGGAAATCAGTGGTTCATGAATTCTAAATCTTCAAGGAATGTCTTGAGGACATTTTGGAACAAATTTGACATCCTTTGGGCATGTGGATTGAAAGTTATACGTAAAACAAGATGATGTGCCAAAGCTGGAAATTGCAGAATATTCATTAAAGAACAAATAAATTCATGAAGTGATTTTATTTACATACATACATACATACATACATACATACATACATACATACATACATACATACATACATATTGTCGTTGACAAGCATGGAATACTAAATGCATTATGAATGATTATTATTGTAGGTCATTCATTGTTAAACATTGGTGATGACTTAGTGAATATTTATCTTGCTAAGTGATAAGTTATTCGAGGTAATTCCCTACATCAACGCAACATTTTCAATAAAGCTCTTTTGTGAGAAAAATATTATAAAGCATGCTAGTTTATTTTATTGAAAATATTATAAATCATTTGGACGCATAAATGATTATGCATTATTTAAGCTTGCTTTATTTTGATAAATTATACACATATGATGAAATGATTTGGAAACCATGCATGAATTTTGTTAAGCAACTTATGATTGCACTTCATGCATAAAGGTTGTGAAAGCTATAGTATGAGAATATGATTTTATGAAATATCAGAACGGATCCAAATTATATGTTTTCATATTCAAAGTCATTTCGAGAGAGAAAATATCTTCAGAATGGAAATGATTTGGAATTGATTGGGCTGTGGAAATGTTGAGACATTGCTATAATCTTTTATTTGATGTGATCCTTGAGAACTCAAAGAGACTTTACTCCTATACTAACTTACGTGGGTTTGAGAACGTGGTCCGGTTGGTGCGCACCTCCTGACTATGGTCTCTTATTTCACAGAGTTCCAGTATTTGATATTTAGTCATCCTTAGCTAGTACCCATTATCAAAAATGGAATCATAGGGATGGGTGTGGGACACCCGGACCAGTGTGGCATACCATGACGATGGTTATCATATGTTTAATTGTAGTATACGTGCTAGGTTATTCATATTAATTAATGACGTGGGATCGTAAATTTTGTATGGGCCAGTGTGGCGATATCGGTTGGAATAATATTCCTTCCAAATGAAATAGCAAAGCAAAATTTTGGATACTTAAACGTATTTTGAAGATACTTAATGGTTTTTTATTAGAAGCCTAAAGCTTATATTATTCACCATGTTTTGGTGTTGAGAATTTATTTTCCCAAAGAAAAGAGCAATACTTCAATGATTTTACTATAGATACTTCTCAAACATGACATGGTGATTTCTTTTTACCATTCCAACAATTTTAATCATGCATCACAGCCACAGTATTATTAAAACTTCTCATAGCACACTACGGGATTTACTGAGATATATTATATCTCACATAAATTTTATTCATACTTTTCAGGCAGGCTTTTGAGCATACCTAGACTTGTATAAAGACATGACCTGAAAAATTTACTGGATCTATTTTGCCTTACTATTATTTGAGTTTAGATCCAAGAGACTTTGTAGCCGTAGATTGTGTAAGCAAATGTTCAAAGTATATGATATAATTCTTTTTGGAGCTATTAAGTCTCTGTGTTTGTTATTTATTAAATTGTACCGTTATAAAGACCTTTTGTCATTACGACGGGGTGATATCCGTAACTAATCAGGCCCAGTAGCTGTAGGGTGTTAGAAAAAATGTCAAGAAATTGATCCAAGAATGGTGCTTCAAAGTTGTGTTTTTGTGCAAAAATTCTCTATAAGCAATACAATAATCAAACTTTAGCCAAAGGAAGAAGGAATTTTGTGTGGAGGGGGGAGAGAGAGACGGCTACTAGGGTGAATTAGGTCTGAAAATTGTAATTTATTTGGGGTTTTATACGTGAGTTATGTAGGTTTAGGAAATAGAAAAAGAATTAAGGAAAATCCTATTTTCCCTAGCTTTTATCTAATTAAAAGTTTCATATAATTAATTTGTCATAATTTCTAGGGGATTTGCAGAGCTAGGTGGCAGCACATATGAGAGAAAATTGGAAGAGAATATTCTCTAATTTTTTCCTAAGCTTCAAAAAATTGGAAAAAATAAATCCCTTTCAAGATAATTTTCCAATTACACAAGAATTGGGTTTTCCCTATTTCCCTTCTCCTGGGTGGTGGCTACTAGGCTTCTATAAGCCTAGTAACTCCCTCAAAATATTCTCCTAGCTAGATTCAATATTTAAATTAAGAAAATCTAATTTCCTTCCAAACAAATTAAATGAAGAGAAAAGTCTTGCTAGTTTAATATTTTAATACTTCCCAAAATTAAAACATAAACAAATAAATGAAATAATCATATAATGAGTATTTAATAAATATAAATAGTAACTACACAAATATATTAAAGAATAATAAATGCGTATTATTTATCAACTAATAAATAGATGCCTAAATTATTTTAATTAGCCGCTACACAATAATTAAATACACAATTTTAAGGTTAATTATACTTTTATATTTTTTTTCTTTCCCCTATTAATAGTTTTATGCTAAAATATTCTATCCATCACTACTGCAAATAGCAATTTCTCAAACATCACTAATGCACAACAATCCTTCCACAATCATACTCAAACAAACTCATTCATCTCAATCCAAATATGTTTATATGAAAAAATGCTCATGTCATATGGTCCATATATTTCCCTATTTCTAGGGTCATTTTGGGTGGGGTGTTACATTCTCCCCCTCTTAAAAGAATTTCTCCCTAAAATTCCTACTATGTCATACCTCAAAGTATTTTCGGATATTTCCGCCTCACCCATTCCTCAGTATTCCAAGTAGTATCTTGTGTAACGTGATGATCCCACAAAACCTTCACCATAGGGATCTGTTTATATCGGAGCGTCTTAATACTTCTATCCAAAATCTTTACTGACTCTTTGACATAATTCAAATTGGGTTGCAGAATTAATAGTTCCTCATTAAGTACATGCTTCATATTAGGATGATATTTCTTCAATTACGATACATGAAACACATCATATATTCCAATCAAACCTTACGGTAAATCCAAGCGATATGCTACCGGTCCAATCCTCTCAATAATTGGAAATGGTTCCAAATACCTCGGACTCAATTTTCCTTATTTTAGATGTTTTAGAATTCCTCAACTAAGAGTCAATTTCAAGAACGTCTGATCTCCTACATGGAACTCCAATTTTCACCTTCTATTGTCAGCATAACTCTTTTGTCGACTTTACGTTGCTTTCAACCTTTCCCTTATCATCTTCACCTTTGCCGCATCTCTTGTATGCATACCTTTCTAACCTTATTAATCTACCTATCTTCTATCCATCCCCAGTACAATGGCACTTGACATTTTCTTCCATACAATACCTCATATGGTGCCATTCCAATGGACGCCTCGTAACTTTTGTTGTAGGGTAACTCGACATAGGGCACATAGTCGATCCATTTGTCACTAAAGTCCAAGACACTCGCCCTCAATATGTCCTCCTGAATATGGATAACCCTTTCTAACTGCCTATCTATCTGAGGGTGAGCTATTGTACTGAACTTTAACTTCGATCCCATGGATTCTTGGAATTTTTCCCAAAATTTAATGTAAACCTTGGATATCTGTCAGACACAATACTTGAAGGTACTTCATGCAATCTCACTACTTTTTGCACATATGTCTGAGTCAACTTGTCTAAAAAATTCCTCACATTTACCGGTATAAAGTGTGCTGTCTTAGTTAACATGTCCCCCACTATCCATATTGCATCCTTTTGACCTCTCGTCAGAGGGAGTTTGGTGACAAAATCCAGCATCACCTCTTCCCATTTCCACTTGGGTATCAATAGAGGTTGTAACATTCCAGCTGATTTTCTATGCTCTGTTTTGAATTTTTGACAAGTTAGACAAGTTGAAACATACCTCACCCCATTCTTTTTCATTCCTGGCCACCAAAAAGCTCCTTTCAAATCTTGGTACGTTTTTACTTTCATGGGATGAATTGCATATTTACTCTTATAAGCTTCCTCCATGATCTTCTTCCCTAGTGCCATTTCTTCAGGTACACACATACAATCACAGAAGTATAACACTCCTGCTTCATTAACCCGAAAGTCTTTTCCTCCTCTAGTCAACTCTCTTTCTTTAAATTTTTGAAACTCTGCATTATTTTGTTGAGCCTTGATTATCTCCTATTCCAAATCTGGCATCAACTTTAAATTACTTACACAAATCTTGCCTTCTTTCACCTCCGTCTCTTAGTCTAGCACTTTCTCTACATCTTTTACCTCTTATGCCCTTAATCTTGTCATCTTCAATTTTTGACTTAAAGTATCAGCTGCCACGTTGGTTTTTTAGAATGATAGTTGATTAGATATCTATACTTCTCCAAAAACTCCATCCACCTCCGTTGCCTATGTTGTAATGTATGCCCTCTAGACTAGGTTTCTGATGTAATTATCGAATTTATTCTCAAAATTTGTTTGTGAATTTACATTTTATTTATGCATGATTTATGTTTGGAAAATACTCATTGTATTTAAATAAGTGAACCATATGAATGGTGGTTTTTCACAGTAAGGTACGGGTTACGAATTACTTAATACATAAACATTTGTTTTTAACCGATTAATGAGAATGGAAATCTCATCATTTTTAGGTTATTGTGTTATGAATTCCAAATAGGGAATGTATTACCTTTAGCCAGTAAGTAGTCCACTCACTTCATAGCATAAGCATATTTCGAATACGTAGAACAGGACTAGTAATAGTAGTTTGTAAAAGTACTATTTAGAAGAAACACAAACTACTACTGCTACACCATGGACTAAAACTCTACCGCTTGAGTATGAGTTGGTGGTCTGACAAAGCTAGAAGCATGTACTTTCATATCCTGTAGTTGAGGTTCTATCGTAGAGCCAGTATACTTGTATGTTGAGTAGATATAACTAGCTAGTTAAGACTGACTTGTATAAGAGAGCTTCTACACTATATCGCCCTTTGTGACTGTTCGAATGATCTAAATATCTAAGGCCTTAGGGGACATGACTTGGATATTTGCTTCAGGGTAGCTCTCTTGGAAACATGAAACATTCCAGGAGCCGTGGATCATTGGACTAGAGGTCTAAGGATTATAGATATCTTTTAGAGAGGTATTAGTACACTCTTCCTCTCTAAATGTATGGCAATGTGTAGAGGAGTATTTTAGTCAATACACCTGTAGGTCGAAGACTTTGCTAATGTAGTATTATCCTTGGGATAAATATTTTCTTATAGTGATATTAACAAATATTTAAAATGCAAAATATAGCTATTTCTATAGCAAGGGTATTTTGATCATTTTAGTAGCCATGATGATATATCTTTTGGTCCTCGGAATAGCCGATAAGTCATGATGGTTTTGGGTTGAAGGATTGGTCTTGTATAAAATGGATTTTATTTTATTTGAGTAACCAAGCTTATTTATTGGGCTAGAATAAAATAAAAGGTCCAAAAGAGGAGAATTATTTTTTGGTTTGATTTAGTTGGTCAATCAATTGTTCAGGGCTTGAGCCAAGATTGAATGATTAAGGTTAGCCTGGTCTAAATTAGAAAAAAAAAAAAAAAAGACTTGAGGTTTATATTGACCCATTTAGATTATTTAATTAATTTAATTATTAGGCTTGTATTAGTCCAGCAATAATGAAATTGAATTAAAGGCTTAACCCAATGAACTGGGCCATAGGCCTATAGGTTAAGTTTAGTCTAGTTGATGGCTTAACATAACATGGGTCTTAGGGCTTCTCCCATACTACCACCTCTGTTTGATTTTGAATACCCGGGTAATATCCTATTATCAAGGCAGTTGGGATTTAAGAGGACAGTGGTAGATTACACGGAACGATGTTTTTCCTCTAGCTATTTTCTTCTTATCTCTCTGTAAACTATGATCTCTGTGCTATTTAATAGCGAGAACAGAGACATGATACCTTTTCTAATTAATGCTTGATAGCATTCAGTCAGAAAAGGAAGATCATCCTCTTCGTCCTTAGCCTTCACTAAGCTTTCAGGCACGGGTTATATTCTGAAAGAAGTGATGCATTGCATTGATGCCCAGAAGAAGCCGATGGTATGCAAGACAATAGCCTGAAGAAAGGATAACAGAACTAGAAGTGGTTCAGACAGGATTGCCGGCACGTCCTAGACAAACGATAAATTGCAGAGGTAAAATAGCTCTTCCGCTGCTCTTTTCTGTGTTTTTTTTTTTGAAATGCTTCTGTGTGTTTCCTTCCTTGCCATATTTACCTTTAATTGATATTAGAGCTAGGTTTATATGGCAATGTAGGATGCATGTTAGTAAATAAAAATAGTCAGATGATTGTTTGATCATATTCCTATGTCTCGTGATTGAGATATAGGACTGTCTGCAATTAATTTTTGCGGTTTTCATAGTATTCTTGTAAGCCTATAATTAAAGGCATAGGCATTTGTGAATTTTTTTGGATGATTTCTGGTGGAATCTGTTTAAAAAAACAGAGCAAAGAAGCATTTGAAACACAGGAGAAAAACAAAGAAGATTAAGTACTATAGCTGCCAAGCCGCCGGAGCCGAGTCATTTAGCCAAGTTGGCGCTGCTGATGTGAGGGGAGCTGAGGTTGCCCATGCCATCAGCGGCTTGGAGCCGCAGCCAGGCACAAGATGGCCTCGGTTCGAGACCGTGCGCGAGGAAACTTCCTCACGGAAGCTATTTTCCTTGCGGAAATCGAGTGGAAGCTGTTGCACAGGCACCGAGGTCATGGGTAACCGCTCGGGATCATGGTCCATGGGTTTTCCCATGGGCCATGATCCAAAGTGGCGATGCACTAGACCAGAGGAATTTTTTTTTTTTTGTCCCATACCAGGCGAAGTTATTTTTATTGCAATAATTAATATTCTTTGAATATTCTGCATTAAAAATAATAGTAAAGAAAATTTAGGATTAAACAAGACCATTAATTAGTTAATGTGTTTAGTTCTATTTGGACACTTAGGTTAAAAGAATAAAAAAGCATGAAAACGTTTACAATTTTTTAGTATACTTAATTCTTTTTTATACCCTATGTGCACATTTTCTTAAAGACCAAAATCTTTGGGAAATTTATGACAAGACAAATATTTTTCAAATTAAAAATGGTTATTTTTAACTTGGACAAAAATTAATTCTTGGATATTTTCTCAAAGGATTTAATCCTTGACATAGAAAATATTTTGGATTTAGATATTTTTGTAAGTTACAATAGAAAGCCATTTTGTTTTATTGTTGCACTAGAAAATTGTTTTTGTCAAATTAAACTGGAGACCAAAGTCTCTAGAAAGTTTAAAAGGAAATTTTTGGAAATCATTAAGTTCTTAACTATGTAAAATAAATTCATAGAAAATCTCTTAAAGGATTTTACCTTAACATAGAGATTTATGAATTTAGATATTTTACAAAGAGTTAAGGGATACGTAATGGGATATTTTCAAAAATATATTTTCTTTAAAAACTATTGTTTTAAAAGACTAAGTGGGAGAGGGGTTCCAATAGCTCCACGGCTTCCATCACGATCTTCATTAGAGATCGTGGGTCCCCTTGCGTCACCCTGGGGATGAACCCGTATAGGATGGGGATACCACAAGAATCTAGAACTAATGGATGGATGTAATTAAAAACTCAGAACACGTGCTATGATCGGCCAACCCACGTTGGAGGTTATAATACAAGGAATGTCCATAGAAAATGAGAAGAAATGGCCATCACATTGATGGAGTTATCTTCTAAATCATTACCTAGAAGGAAAATTAATTTGTGGTGGTTAATACATTTAGCTTAGAAAACTGTTAATCTTTCCAAGAAGCTATGTCAGTTTTCTTAAGAGGCAAATTAATCATATTAAAGATAATAGTGATATGGTTAACTATTATCGAATTTATTATGAGGATAAAGTGCACAAATTATTTTTAGTTTTTCACAAACTGAGATTTCTTTTATTTTTGATTTTTCAGAAATAATTGGTGGAGGTTCTTTTAGTCCTTTGGCCATTATTCTCCTTGAGAATAAGTTAACGGGTCCAAATTATATGGACTGAAAAATGAATTTGGATATAATACTCACAGTCAAGGAGTATAAGTATGTCCTCTACAAAACCTGCTCTATTGATGATGAGCATGAGGCTGAGAAGGCATAGAAGAAGGGCAACGAGATGGCTCGATGCTACATGTTGCCCTCCATGTCTAATGTGCTCCAGTCCAAACACGAGCACATGGCCACAACATATGACATTAGCCAGTCACTAGCCACGATGTTCGACGATAAGAGCCGGCCCGCAAGGAAGGAAGCTCTTAAGATGATCATAAACACTAAAATGGTTGAGAGAGCATCAATTAGGGAGCATATGCTCAAAATGATTGCTACTTTCTAGAAAGCAGAAGTCTTAGGGGATGTTATTAATCCTAAGAGCCAAATGGACATGGTTCTCGAATCTCTATCGATTACTCAATTTAAGTTGAACTACAACATGAACAAATTAAATATGAGTTTAACAGAGTTAATAAAAGAGCTCCAGATGGCAGAGAAGGTCAGGAAGCCACAGTCCAAGGCTATGATTGCTAGGGCTTCTTCTTCGAAAATTGGGGCTAAGCCCAAGAAGTTCACGAAGAAGAAAGGAAAAGTAGTAACCCAACCCAAGAACTAGCCCAATAAGCCAATGGGTAAGTGCTTCAAGTGCAGGCAGAAGGGACACTAGAAAAAGGAGTGTCTAGAGCTTCAAGCCAAGAAAAATCCTATAGGTATTGTTCTCTATCTAGAGTCAGTTTCAATGGTTAGATCAACTTTCACTTGGATTGTTGATTCCGAAGCCACTGATCATATCTGTAACTCCTTGTAGGGGTTTAGGAAGATAAGAAGACTCCAAAAGAGCAAGTATGGACGATGAGTAGGAAATGGAGCACAAGTATGGGCCATTGCAGTGGGAGAACTAGATCTTATTTTTAATTGTAATAGAGTAGTTATTTTGAAGGATATTTTATATGTACCTGGGTTTAGACAGAATTCAGGGATATTCTGTTTCTTTCCATCCTGGTATTACCATAAGTAGAAATGGAGAAGTTTTTTGTTCTGGGCACATGTATGAAAACTTATTCTTCTTAAATCCTACAAACAATCAAATAAATAACTCTCAATTTGAACCATTAAGTAGGAAGAGAAAAACTAATGTCAATGACTCATATCATTGGCATCTAAGGATGGGTCATATTAACTCAACCAGGATTCAGAGGTTAATCCATGATGAGCCCTTGGGCTCATTAAGATTAGAAATTTAGTTTCAGTGTGAATCCTGCCCTATGGGAAAAATGACCCAGAGGTAGTTCACCCAAAAGGCTAATAGAGCCAAGGAGATATTGGGCTTTGTTCACACTAATGTGTATGGTCCTTTGTCTGCACAAGCTAGAGGGGGTTTTGAGTACGTCATCACATTCACGGATGATTGTACAAGGTTTGGTTATATCTACCTGATGAGGTGCAAGTCTGACTTTTTTGACAAATTCAAAGAGTTTAAGGCTGAAATGGAGCATTGGATCGATAAACTGATCAAAACCTTACGATTAGATCGTGGTGGAGAGTACCTCCTTATTGAATTCAAGAATTACATAGTACACTATGGGATAGTATCCCAACTCTTTGCGCTGGGGACACCCTAGTAGAATGGAGTAACTGAGAGAAGAAACAGGACATTAATGGAAATAGTCTGAAGCATGATGTCTCATGCTATTCTTCTGGTCTCTTTTTAGGGATATGCCTTGGAAACAACGGCATACATTCTAAACTTGGTGTCGTCCAAGTCAATACCTAGGACGCCCTATAAGATGTGGATTGGGCGTAAGACAAGTCTGAATCATCTCAAGATTTGGGGCTATCCAACATATGTACAGATTAAGGGACACAAGCTAGAACCAAGATCAGAATTATGCTATTTTATTGGTTATCCAAAAGGGATAAAAGAAGGTTACATTTATCATCCCAAGAAGTAGAAAGTATTAGTAAGTACTAATGCTAGATACTTGGATGATGATCAAAGTACTTTCACTAAAGGTTGAACAAAGTTGGAACTCGAGGAGAAGTTATCTTCAAAATCAATTTCTTTAGACTCGATTATGGAACAAGAATAGGCACAGCCTCAAGAACCTGTACAAACAGAACCTCCTCGTAGTGGGAGGGTATCTACTGTTCCAGAAAGATGGACTGGGGAAGCTTTTGAGCTGGTCTCTGACCAAAAAGAATAAGATTCCACTAGAGACGAGGAGTCTATTGTTGATGCCGATGTAAATCTATGGCATAAAGCAATGAAAGTCGAGATTGAGTTTATGTACTTCAAAGGTTTGGATCTTGTAGCTTTACCTGAAGGGATAAAACTCATTGGGTATAAGTGGGTATACAAGAGGAAAAGGGGAGCAGATGAGAAGGTGGAAACCTTCAAAACTAGGCTTATGGCAAAAAGGGTATACTCTGAAAAAGGGAATCGATTATGCGGAAACTTTTTCCCCAATAGTCATACTTAAATCCATCCATATCCTTCTTGGCATCGCATGTTATTATGACCACGGGATATGGAAAATGGATGTCAAGACAGTATTTCTTAACGGCCATCTTAGTGAAGACATCTATTTGTTCTAACCAGAAGGTTTTATTACTAAAGGCTAGGAACATATGGTTTGCAAGTTTAAGAAGCCCATTTATGGACTTAAGTAGGCATCTAGAGCATGAAAGATTCATTTTGACGAGACTATAAAGTCTTATGATTTCATTCAAAATGAGGATAAACCTTGCGTGTACAAGAAATTAGAAAGTATAAGTGTGGTTTTTTTTATCCTATATGTGGATGACACTCTACTCATTGGAAATGATGCAGGGACATTGTATCTACTAAGGTTTGGTTATCTAGTAAATTCAGTATGAAGAACATGGGAGAAGCCAGTTATATTCTCGGAATTAAGCTTCTTAGAAATAGGAAGCAGAGAATGTTAGGATTATCCCAAGCGATATACATTGACAAGATGCTGGCCAAGTTTAGCATAGAATCATGCAAGGGAGTTCTAATTCTTTGTAGATATAGGTTGTCTTTTTATTCAAAGGACTGTCTTAAGTCCCAAGAAGAAAAAGACAGAATGAGTAGGATTCCTTACGATTCGGCTATGGGAAGTCTCATGTATGACATGTTGTGCTCTAGACCAGATATCTACTTTGTCGTAGGCTTAGTTAGCAGATAACAGTCAAACCCTAAGGTGGTTCATTGGTAAGCTGTAAAGCATATTCTCAAGTACCTCAAAAGTACTAGAGATTATATGCTAGTTAACAAGGCTGATGACTTGGTTCCTACAGGATACACTGATTTAGACTTCCAAGAAGATAAGGATTAGAGAAAATTCACATGTGGATATGTCTTCACCTTGTCTGGAGTAGGTGTTTCATGAAGGAGTATCAAGCAATCTTACACTGCCGACTCAACTATAGAAGCTGAGTATGAGACAGCTTCAGAGGCATCTAAGGAAGCTTCTGGCTCCGAAAGTTCCTTTCAGAACATAGAGTCGTGCCATAAATGGACAGACAGATTGTGATGTATTGTGACAACATTGGAGCAATCTCACAATCCAAAGAACCAAAGAACCATAAGAAGGGGAAGCACATCGAGAGGAAGTACCACTAAATTCGGGATTTCATCCAGAAACTGAAAATCATGGTGCAATAGAAAGCCTCGGAAAACAACCTAGCAGATCTCTTCACCATGCCTTTGGCTGAGAGAGTCTTCAACAAACACGTAGACACCATAGGGGTGGGCACCTATGAATTTTCTTAGTCTTAGAGTGTAAGTGGGAGATTGTGAGAATGTATGCCCTCAAGACTAGGTTTCTGATATAATTATCGAATTTATTAATAAAAGGATCTATTCTAAAAAATTTATTTGTGAATTTATATTTTATTTGTGTACGATTTACATTTAGAAAAAACCTATTGTATCTAAGTAAGTGATCCATGTAAATGGTGGTCTTTCACAGTAATGTATGGATTACGAGTTACTTAACACATAAACGTTTCTTCTTAACCGATTGATGAGAATAAGAATCTCATTATATTTAGACTATTATGTTATGAATTCTAAATAGAGAATGACCTATCTTTGGCCAGTGAGTAGTCCACTCACTTCATAGCAAAAGCGTATTTTGAATACGTGGAATAGGACCTGTAATAGTGATTTCTCAAAATACTATTTAGAAGAAACCTAAACTATTACTGCTACAACATAGACTAATACTCTACTACTTGAGTATGAGTTAGTGGTCTGACGAAGTTGGAAGCATGTACTTTCATATCCTGTAGTTGAGGTTCTATCGTAGAGCCAATATACTTGTATGTTAAGTGTAACACCCCACGACTACGTACCCTAAAAGGACGGGGATGTCGCCCCGTCCCATAGGACAAGGGGTCTTTAAAAAAAGGTATAAAATACAAAGGCAGTCTCGAAAAGAGTCAACCTTGATAAATGAAGAAATACTCTTATTACATCAGGCTCAAATTAGAGCAATACGAAAGAAAGGAAATATTGTTCAGAAGTATAAATGACAAAAGTCTCCTAGAACAGCACAGGAAAAAAATAGTAAAAGCCTCTACTGTCAAAGCCCCGCTAACTCAGCACAATCTATCTCCTGAAAACATGATGCAAAACCGTGTGAGAATAAATCTCAGTAAGTCCTGTGTGTGCACATGATGTTTTGAATAGTACGTGTATGCAAAGTGTAAAACATTTGTAGAAATAATTTGGCAAGTCATAAACAATCTCTTTTCGCAAGGAGTGGGTTTTTCCTATTGTCATACTTTGTACAAAATAAATCCTCTACTCGAATAAAAAGTCATGTCACCACACGTTGGGCTCCATGAGAACAAACTGGCCAAGGCACCACACTTTGTGCACCTTGTCCGGACCAGATTACCACACGTTGGGCGTTCTGATCAAGGTGAGTGTATAGCTCACCGGGTGAGATACTCCTTCATCTTTACATGCAACAAAACCATCCGGCTGTCCACACTGGCAATATAAATAATACCTTACTAGGTACAAATGCTAACTCGGACTGGCCTGACCAACCAACACTGTCGCCTTTTCAAGCAGAGTTCATCTTCTAGAGGTGGCCTCCTACCAGAAGACTTACGCTAGCCCTCCAAGACTAGTATTGTTAGCCTACCCTTATTGAGTACTCAACGAACATATCCGTCAATTCCTGATTCAAAATATCTCCACACCTTGGCTTTGTACAACGTGGTTTTTCTCTAAAAGAGTTTTCTAAAAATTTAGGAAAGAATAGTTTTCTTGATAAAATCATTAGTTTGATAAAACCGTTTAAAGAATAATCTTCCACGTTTACAACCCAAATAATCATAGATCAACAATAGCTTCATAAAGCTTCACAACATAGACTAACCATTACAACATTTAACCAAAGAGTTCATACAAGGACTTACCATCACAACATTTAACAAAAGAGTTTATGCAAAGACTTACTTGATATGCCTCAGATAAATGAGATAAAATCACAGCTTGCTTTCCTTAATTATCCTCCTGATCTACACCATATAATATCATGATCAGGGTCTCAATTAATTCGAACATGCTCTAATCTCATTTATTTTCACAACAATTCGCAATCCCCTATTTAAATCCAAGTAAACTATCCAATCCCCAAAGATCATATACCATGACCATATGCTCATCCAACTAATAGACATTATTAAACCTTACTTTCGGCATCAAGGGTGGGTATTCCCTTACCTTGCAACAACCGGGTAATGAGGTCTCGATGCTCCTATGGTGATCGTCTCGAGTTCGCTTGAAAAGAAGAGAAAAGCTACCTCCTTTGCTCCTCTTGACCGAAAATTAAAGAAGAAGATGAAATCAGCCTCTATGTGGCGTGATTTAAGGGAAGAAGAAGGAGAAAAGGATCATTAGAGAAAATGACATCAAGAGGTTGAGAGGATTTTTGCTTACCTTAAGGTGTGTTTGATTTTTGCTAGGTATTGCTCTTAAGATTTTCGAAAATTACTGTGGAGTTCTTGCTGGAATTTTCATGTAGAATAGAGAGGGTAATCGGCTACTATGCTTTAGGGTTAGAGAAGATTGGTTTAAGGTTAGATGGTGGTGTTTAGGAAGACTCCTAATGGCTTTAGGTTTCTTGGACAGCAAGGGAAAAAATTGCAGCTTATGGTGTACCTTATTGCTGCCGACTTTGGGAGGGTTTAAGGGAGAAAATATTCTGTAATTTGCTTCTTTGTATTGGCCAAAATATTGCTCAAGGGAAGGGCTGAATGTGTTCAGAATTTTGGGCCAAACAAAGAAGAGTTTGAGAAGGTTTGAAAAGCTAAAATTTCTGTGCGCGTGCAGTGGTTTTGTTTTACGAAATTGCTGAACAATAAGAGGAGAAATTCTGGTCTGTTGTAGCTGTGGTTCTACCGCAATTTTTAGAGAAAAGATGAGGGTTTTAGGAGAAGAAAATTGGCTTGATCAATTGAGGATTCTGGTGTGTTTTGGTGTGCAGAATTTCGGTTTGTGTAGGAGTGCAAGCTGGCCGAAATTCCTGTACAAGGCTGACCGAAATTTGTAGTTTTTTTGGAGATAAAAATCTGGTTTTGTGCAGCTAAGGTAATATGAATTTATGAGGAGTGTTCTAGTTGTTTTGAGCTAGGGTTTGGAGTGTTGTAATGCACTGAGGAGTGCTGGAGTTTTCGGACAGCTTGTGCTTGCACAAGGCTACCGAATTTCAGCTAGGAAAAGGTAGCAAAACCTAGTTAAATTAGGATTGAAATAAAATCTGATTTGCTAAAGGATTTAGGATAAGATTTCCTAGATTTGGAAGAGTTTGGGTTGAGCTAAAATTCCTTCAAGAAGAGGTGGCACTAGTTGGAAAATTTTCCAGATTTTTAGCTAAAGTTCTAGGTTTAAAACCAATAAGGTTTCCTACTAGAAGAATGACTTTTTAATTCCAACTTTCCATGGCAGCATCTATTAAGCTAAAATCAAGCTGAAATTTTAATTATTAGCTAGGGTTTTTTTTTTTTTCGAAAATCCTAAGGAATAAAACCTGAAAATTAAGAGTGAACTTTATTCACATCAAAGTCCTTAATTTTAGGAAATAAATATGGAGACTTATTTCCTTGGAATATTGGCACTAAAATTTCTCTAGGTTTGCTATATCTTTTTCGGCCAAGACATGGAAACTCTAAGGAAAAGAATCTTCAAGAAGAGAAACTAGGATTCACAAGAGATAGGATTCGAACTCGGGCCACCGCGGAAAAATCACCATCCTCCCAGCTATTCTAAATCAATTCCAATACTAATTCTTCCTACAAGAAGTTCTTGCCACCCCAATACTCATCCCTCCAAATCATCGACCAAGCCTCCCTTAACCAAATCTTTAGCAACACACTATTTCACCTCGATTAATTCAAATGCAACAGTAACAGAAAAATTCACATGCATCCATGCAAATAAAATAATTCTAAGCTACCACATAAAATGCAAAATACTATGCAATTCATGACTTTTCCCCATAGTCAAAGGTAGTTTTGGGCGGGGTATTACATTAAGTATAGGTAACTAGTTAGTTAAGACAGACTTGTACAAGATAGCTTCTGTGCTATATTGCCCCAAATGACCATTCGAATGATCTAAATATCCAGGGCCTTGGGGAATATGACTTAGATGTTTGCTTTAGGGTAGCTTCTTCGGTAAGCAGAAACATTCCAAGAGCCGTGGATTATTGGACTAGAGGTCTAAGGATGGTAGATGTCTTTTAAAGAGGTGTTAGTACACTCTTCCTCTCTAAATGAACAGCAATGCATAGAGGGGTATTTTAGTTATTACACCTCTAGGTCGGAAACTTTGCTAATGCAACATTGTTCATGGGGTCAATATTTTCTTATAGTGATATTAACAAATATTTAAAATACAAAATACAGCCTTTTCTATAGCAGGGGTATTTTGATCATTTTAGTAGCCAAGGCGATATGTCTTTTGGTCCTCGGAATAACCCGTAAGTCCTGATGGTTTTGGGTTGAGGGATTGGTCTTGTATAAAATGCTTTTTATTTTATTCGAGTAGCCTAGCTTATTATTTAGGCTAGAATAAAATCAAAGGTCAAAAAAGGGAGAATTACTTAATGGCCTGGTTTAGTTGGTCAATCAATTGTTCAGGGCTTGAGCCCAGATTGAATAATTAATGTTGGCCTGGTCGAAATTTGGGGGGATAAAAAGGCTTGAGGTTTATATTGGCCTATTTGGGTTAATTAATTAATTTAATTCTTGAACTTGTATTAGTTCAGGAATAATTATATTGAATTAAAGGCTTAACCCAATGAACTGGGCTATAGGCCCATAGGTTAAGTTTAGTTTGGTTGATGGCTTAACATGACATGGGCCTTAGGGCATTTTTGATACTGCCGCCTCTATTTGATTTTGAATGCCCGGGTAATAGCCTATTATCAAGGCAGTTGGGATTCAAGAGGATAGTGGTAGACTGCACAGAACAATGTTTTTCCTCTAGCCATTTTCTTCGTCTCTCTCTATAGACTGTGATCTCTATGCTATTCAATAGCAAGAATAGAGACACAATACATTTTTTATTAATGCTTAATAGCATTCAGTCAAAAAAGAAAGATCATCCTCTTCGTCCTTAGCCTTCACCAAGCTTTCAGGCACTGGTTATAATCCGAAAAACCCGAAGCATTGCGTTGATGCCCAGAAGAAGCTGACGGCTTGTAGGACAACAGCCTGAAGAAAGGATCACTGAACCAGAAGTGGTTCAAATAGGATCGCCGACACCTCCTAGACAAATGATAAAGCACAAAGCTAAAATAGTTCCTCCTAAAATATCTCTTCCACTGCTCTTTTCTATGCATTTTCTTTTTTGCCGTATTTACCTTCAGCCTAAGGTTCAAGTCCTTCTGTGTAAAGATGTGCTTTAGAAATTTGTGGTTGATGAAAATCTCATACTCCACCCTATACAAATAATGGCTCCATTTTTTTTAGGGAAAACATGATAGTGGCTATTTCCAAATCATTCATTGGGTAATTGACCTCAGGTGGCTTCAACTTCTTGGATATATATGCTATAACCTTTCTTTCTTGCATCAGCACTACTCCCAACCTTTCCTTGGATGCATCGATGTAGAGAGCATAGGGTCTATTCTCCTCTGGTAAGCTTAGCATAGGTGTTGTCAGTTCTTCGAAACTCTTCTCGCACTTCTCATTCCAAGTCAATGGCACATCCTTCCTCAACAACTGAGTCATCAGGGAGGCCAACACAGAAAACCTCTTGATGAAACGGCGGTAGTAATTTGCTAATCCCAAAAAACTTCTTATCTCTATCACCGTCTCAAGTTGCTTCCAATTTGAAATGGCCTCCACTTTAGCTGGGTCCATCTTAATGCTATCTTTTGACACCATATGTCCAAGAAATGATACCGAGTCCAGCCAAAACTCGTACTTACTGAACTTGGCATACAACTTATACTCTTTCAACATCTCCAATACCAGTCTCAAATGTTCTGATGTTCTTCTATATTTTTTAAATAGATCAATATGTCATCTATAAATACCACGATAAACGTGTCCAAGTAGGGTTGAAATACCCGATGCATTAAATCCATGAATACTGCCGGTGCGTTTGTAACACCGAATGGCATCTACAAATTTGTAGTGTTTGTACCTTGTGTTGAAGGCTATTTTTAGAATATCTTCCTTCTTTATCCGCACCTATAGTACCCCTATCAAAAATCCATCTTAGAATAATAGTATGATCCTTGTAGCTGGTCAAACAACTCATTAATCAATGGTAACAGATACTTATTTTTTATTGTCAGATTATTTAGTCCCTTGCAGTCGATGCATGGCCTTAACGTCCCATCTTCTTCTTTACAAATAACACCAGGGCTCCCTATGGAGATGTCCTCAGCCTAATGTACCCTTACTTTATTAACTCCTCTAACTACTCCTTAAGCTCCTTTAGCTCCGTTAGTATCTTCCGATAAAAGGTTCGTGCAACTGGTTCAGCACTCGATATCAGGTTAATAGTGAACTCAATTTCCCGTGTTAGAGAAAGAGAAGTGAGTCCTACAAGAAATACTTCAGGAATCCTTCACTACTACTATTTTCTCCAAGATGCTCTGGTCTTTCTGCTTATTGATTAAGTAAGCTAAGTAACTCGTACATCTTTTCTTTTGTAATTTCTAAGCCTTCACTCCCACTATCATGAACTTTAACTTCTTTACTCACTTTCCATTAAACTCCAACACGTCGCAGACTAGTATGACAAATTGCACTGTCTTGTTCTTGCAATCTACTCGAGCCTCATACTTTGCTAACCAATCCATCCCCAATATTAAGTCATAATCTTCTATGGGTAATACAATAAGATCTACTTTTAAGTTTTCTTTCCCAACCATTACATTACAGTCATGCACACGTTTCCCTGCTTCTACCGATTTCCTTAGAGGAATGCTCACTATCATAGTGTAGGGTATTTCTAACCCATCCCATCCTAAATGACATGCACTACTCTGATTTATATATGAATATATTGAACCAAGGTCTATTAAAATGGAAACATAATAACCTTGGATAATGAGCGTATCTTCTAGCATAGCAGCTCCGCCTCAAACCTCCTCTCAGTTCATAGTAAATACCATTACCTTTACCTAGGGCTTTTATCCCCCACTCCTCGGTGCTTCAATTGCTGCTTTGTTATTTTCTCTAGTGGGTGAGACTGCTAGTGGCCCAATCCTCAACGGCTTCAGGCAAGCATTCCTTAGGTGGGAAGTATTCCCACAATTATACCACCTCCTCACATTCCCCTTAGCCCAACAATCCTTTTCTATATGGCTCCGCTTTCCATAAAAAGGCAAGTTAGCAAGTTCGGAGTACGTCCTATTGGAAAATTCTGGGCTTGTTTTCCCCAATTTCCAAACTGTTATCTTGTTGGCCTCTTGTTATTGACTGATAGAGAGGTTGCCTAATTGGCTGCTGAGGTCTAACGGCCATCCGATTCTTATCTTCGTTCTCCGTGCAGGTGACTGCATCAACGACAACAATATAAGTCATTGGAAGGAAGGGCGCCAGTGCCCGTCTCAGCTCCATGTCAATCCCTTAACAAATTGTCGAGCCCTATTCTATTCAGTATCTATCAACCTCTTATAGTACTTGGACAATTTATTGAACCTGGTTATATATAAAGCTACCGTCATGCCTCCCTACTTCAAGTTTTAGAACTCATCTTCCCGCTTCTCTACTATCCATTGGGGAATGTACTCAACTTGGACAACGTCCACAAAGTTATCCTGTGTCCAATCCTGATAAAAGTTTTCATAGTCCTCCCAGACACGCTGCCACCAATCATTGGTTGGGCTTCTTAGGCTGAAGGCTGCAAATTTCACCACGCATCTATGGATGTAATTCAGAATAGAGAAGATGTCCTCCATCTACTCCACCCACTATTCAGCTTTATGATCCTGCTCTGCCTCACCATGGAAATTAGGTGGGTGAAACTTAAGAAAATGCTCTGAGGCCTGATCTTCCCCTTTAGGAACTTTCCTTTCGGATAAAGTTTGCATAATCTCTGTTATTTTGCTGAATGCTTGTCTAAGGTTTACCTCTACTTGTCTTTCGATTGCCATATCCTGCTCCTGTTCATAACCTCTTCCTACTTCAAGTATGGACAATCACGTGGGTTCAAATTCTGAAGTAGATGAAGCACTCTCCCGGGTGGTTTTACTGAGGACCGTGGTTCTTTGCCTTGGTGCCATCTTTATCCATATAAGGTCATTTAGAGCATAAGTATGTGTGGGATATGTGTGATCTAGTTCTGCATATTCTACAAATATGAAAATCCAAACTCAACTTATGCAAAGTAATAAATCCAGAATTTTAAGTGTAAGTAGTCATGTGAAAGGAAATAAAATTGCATGCATAGTCTTCTCATTTTGCATAATAACAACACATATCATACTGTAATTTTATCCTAGTTTCAAACAAGAAAATAAATGAATAAATAAATAAACAAATAAATAAATTCTTCAAATTTTATTAGACCAATCTTTTTTTAAAGTAAATAAATATCATATATGATATCATTATTTCAACCAATAAAATACTTGCAAATAAAGCAATACAATCTCAAAAGAATTAAGGAAACTAACAAATAACGAGCTTCTATTTTTCATCACTAGAGCTATCAGAGGCGAGTTCCTCTAGCCTACCCCCAATATTCTTAGAAAAGTCCATCCCTTTTCCACACATAAACTCTAAGGTCCAAGACTCCTTAGTAACCTTACTGGGACTGCCTACGACCCTGATAGGTCTTCTAGAATGTGCAGCCATAGTCAATCCAACTCTTAGTCTTACCCTTATAACTCACTCAAGGTGTTGAGACATGAACTTCTTTAACTTACTCTGGGTTACCTCAAACTCTACCTTGCTTGGGTCATCATTATCAGGGGTCAAGTCCACCTCTTGCACAAGTGGGTTAGGTACTTTCTCAACTACTTCCTCCTCCTCTTCCTCACTCTCCTACTTAGGTAATTCTAGTTCAAACTTAAGCTCAAAATTAGATGGTGGAGGGGGAATAGGTGGTGGTGGTGCATTGGGTCCATATAAGAAAGGCTAGTCCCTAACAACTACTGTGGATCTTGCCATCCTATTCACAAGTAATAGCTAAGTTAGTAAAGGATTTAAATTCTTAAATAAATAATCTCATCAAATATGTATGTCTTGCCTAAACCTAGGTTCTAATATGACTTGTAACATTCCGCTACCTACGTACTCCAAAATGGATGTGATTGTCGCCCGTCCAAAGGAGAAAATGTCTTTATAATGAGAAAATTAAATAATTCAACAAAAAAATCCCTCAAATAAAACTTAAACATATTATAGCTCAAAGAAAACTCATACAAAGTTTCAGAATAAAGATTAACAGAACATCGTCTCTAAAAAAATGATTAAAAAATGTAAAGCAAAATCTTGGACTTTAGCCCTAACCTTGTCAAAAGTTCTCTCAACCTAAAAGCATGCACAAATAAAGTGAAAAATAAATTTCTCAATAAGTCTTTTGTGTGTGATAGTGTTCATTTTTGAAACAATTTTGCGATATGCATTTTAAAATACCAAAAGCGCAATTGTAATCTTAATCAATAGTTTTAAATACAATAGTGGCATTTTCATTTTGCAATCTCAATAGATGACTTTATTTCAATAAAATCAACCACTCAACAATAAAGAAGACTATAAAACCTTGCACCATAACCCTAAGTTAAGAAATCCTACATCATGACCATGTACTGTGAAACCTTATATCACAGTATAATGGGTGACTGGCCTACTGGGTGGTGATACTCCTACTTCTCCCAAACCCCTCTAACTTAAAGGTTGTCCATTTTGAAGAAATACAGTCCCACTTGAAACTGATTTGCTAGTTTGGACTGGCCTAACTCCCTAACACTGTCGCCTAATTAGAAATGAGTTCACATCCTGGAGGTCGATGTTGGATTCGTATCCTATATGGCGCAGCGGAAAATAAAACGAAATACCATCCCAAGACCCACCTATGTGTGGAAAACAAGACAAAAAGATAATAAAGGTAGCAGCTTTTTACCTTTATTTGATCATTTGAAGAACAAAATTTTCTTCTTCAAATTAAGGCGCGATCCAGCAATCCTCTAGATCCAATTTCACGAGAGTGGAACGTATAACTACTATAATCACAGTGTGTGATTATCTCTAACAGTAATCCACACAGAAGAATACTCAAGCACCAAAATTTCCTGTGCTAGCAGAAAAAAGTGGCGGCTAGGGCTGTTTCACGTTTTCAACAAAATGAGAAAGAGAAAGAAGAACGTTGGTTGTGTGTCTAAGATTGGAGATTTCGTATGTAGTGTGTCAGATAGGGTTTCGTGTCCCTTCTATATGTTACACAAAATTACTTGCTAAAAAATCCTCCATCCCAGAATTCTAAAATAGATAGAATTCCTTAATTGTAACTGGAAACATCAAGTTCTCACAATTACAATTTGGACCACAAATTATAACTAATTATAATTTGTCCACAACAACTTCTCTTTCTCTCAATTAACCCCATTATGTTATCCAATAACATCTTGAGTATATAATCCTCTATTATGTGTGACCTATTAGGTTTCCCAGTTAATTGGTAGAGAGCATGAATTAATCCAAACGTCTTTGAGATTAATAAACCATAATTAATTAGAATTAATCCTATTAATTCTAATCAGGATTGGTTTATTAATTTATTAATTAATAAACCCATATTCCCAGATCATGAGCGCTATCTAGCAACACATCATGACCACCCAAGAGTCCAGGAAGTCAAGTGGCTTAACATGAACCTTTCAATAATAAAATTTAGTGCAATTAACTCATTTTACCATACAATAACTCATTCGGTTTAGAGTACAGAATTAGTGCCAAATCCCTCTACAATTAATTCTGACCCGAATACAATAGTACTTGTACTAGGAATCTACTACTCTAGATATGTATCAATTGAAACTATTTTCAATGCACAATCGCCTTGGGCAAGAACTTCTCAAGTAGTAACTCTTACTCGCCCCTACTATTAGGAGTGGTGAATCCTTTTTTGACCCTCTCAACTACTTTCCTTTACCTCATAATGTACCCAATATCCATCCCATAGGTGGCCCTCAATCGAGCTCCGGAGATTGGTATCAAAGTACAATGCACAGCAAACAAGTACCTTGGAGATCTCAAGTCTAAGGTGTGAAACCCCAGTCAAAACCAACCTTAGAGGAAGGGGGTTGGGATGCATATCATGCTTTATTTTATGATTAAATACATTTTCATATGATTTTATGTGCTTTGGATTTGAGTTTTATTATTTTGAAGTCTTGTTGGTGAGTATTGTGTGAGAGGGGCAAAATGGTAATTTTTGCCTGAGGTGAAAATAGGGAGATGGCTTGTGGAAGGATTAGGAATTAATTTTCTAGTAAAAATAACAACAAGAGTGGTTGTGGTTTAGTGGTCAGAGCCTTAGAATTAATTCTTGAGGTCTTGGGTTCGAATTCCATCATAGAAGCTTTAGTTTGATTAAAATTTTATTTTTGCTTAGGGAGGATTAGTTTCGGCCTTAAGGGCCTAGAGCAAGGTGGTGATAATGACCTAGGAGAGACATGTGAGGAGAATTCTCATTTCACTCCTTTGCTCTACTCGAAATTCTTAAAGGGAATTCATTCTCCCTTGATCTTTAGTTTTTCTTAATTTTCAACTTCTTAGTTTGATCAAGTTGTTCTATCCTTTTTCTTTCTAGAAAATTCAGTAAAGTGCTGAGGTCTTTTAGGATCAAAATGTCCTAGTAAAAGGCTTCTCATGGTCTGGAAAATGTGGATGAATTGTGGGAAATTCCGAGAGGAAAATCCCTCTAGTAAGCTTGCTGAATTTTCACTCTATAGCTAGTTCACCTTCCTTCTTGGAATGAGCTGAAATTTTCCAGCTTGTGTACCTTCAAAATGTCAAACTTCTTAGCTAACATTCCCTTCCAAATGCTTCCAGAAAAATGGCCTTAAGTTCAGCTTGAAACATGAATTATTTCTGCCATTTTCGGACTGCTCAAGAGCTATACAAAACCAGTGAAAATCCTGGGCAAGATTACTACTTTGAGAGTCCAAAATCAAGCTGTTTTTTTTTTCCAGATTTTGTGCAGCACCTTAGCCATGTTTTCCCTCCATGAAGAAGGTTGGAAACCGGCCTTAAATACCCTTGAAACCCCCTTCGAACTAGCTGCAAATCGGCTGGAAGTGGCAGACGAAATTCTGCCTAGAAAATTCTGTGCAGCGAAAAAACTGGGCAGTCAAATGTCCAGCTCTGTTTCCTATTTTTCTTCCAGCCAAAACACCAGCCCTAATATGTCAAAACCTCCCTTAACCACCATTAATAGATCTCCAATGTTTCCCCTGAGCTTTTGGACGAAAGGCAGCAATGGCTGTTCGAAAATCTCTCCAACAAATCCCTGCAATTTAGCTTGATTGGTTTCCAAAATTTCAGCCATCTTGTTTAGCAACATTCCATAAAATCTTACACCATTGACCAGACATCTTCTTCACCATTGTTCACCTTAGTTTCGGCCATCATAAGCCTCATTGAACCAGCTTTAATTCCTCAGAAAAGCTGCACATTCAGTCGGCCATAGGAGACTTCAAAACTGTCCAAATAATCAAGATATTCTTAGAATATTTAGTTTCCAAATTCTCTTCCTAAAAATATTCTTCAAGGATTGTAACAACTAACCTTTCCTTTCCCTTCAAAATCAGAGAAACAACTCCCTAAACCCTACAGAATTTCGACAGCCCTAATTCCACAGAAATTCGGCAGCTGCTCCCAACCTCCCTCTCTCGATTTTCTCTAGCCACCAAGAACACACACACTACACCAAGAACACCTACTACCTTCTTTCACCTAATACACCTTCAAACCACTTCAAACCCTCACGAAAATCTCTAGATTTGATCTACTCTTTGCTGTGAATCCATCAACACCATTATTAACATCAAACTCCACAAATCATCTTGCTACTTTGGATCAAAACTAGAAATTTTTGTGAAGGTCAAGAACATCTTCAAGGTAAATTTACTCTATCAACTTTGTCTTCTTCAAACTTGATCTCCAATGAGAACTTATGTGAATGAACATACTAATGCTCTCTTCTTCTTCTTCTTCTTCTCTCTCTCTCTCTCTCTCTCTCTCTCTCTCTCTCTCTCTCATGGCCCGAAATTCCCTTTCTTAGCCGAATGGTCTCTTTTCCCATGACCATGCTTTCGCCACCTCTCTTGGACAAGATTAGCCATCTAGGAGTTGAGATCTCCTCTAAACTCTTTCAAAGCATTCATCAACCAAGTAAGTACCTTCAATCCTTCTTTTAAACTCTAGAATCATGTGTCTAGGATGATGTTGTTAAAAGATGGATGGTGGTAGGATTTGAGTATATATTTATTGTTGAGATTGAAGCATGAGCAATTGTATGATTGTGAAGAAGATGGGATTTATGCATGAAAGGTTTATCTTGGTTGATTGTATGTTGATTTGAGGTTTGATGCATGTCATAGGTAGTGTTTGTGATAAAGTATGCTAGAGATTATGCCACCGTTGGTGAATAGGATTTTTATTCATATGGGATTGTTTAAGCCATGTTCATATTTATTCTAGTAGAGGTTAAATCATGTCTTAACATATTTAGATCTATGCCTAGATGCAAGAATTGGTTGATTTGATGAATTGAAGGATTGCGCATGTTCTTGATTGTGGATGGCCATAGAAATTTGATCATGATCTAGTTGTCCCTAAAATTAATTTTCACTTTATGCATAAAATACTCAATAAAATAATATTGCTAGTATTTTCGAAAAAAAACCCTAGGAAGGGTAGATTTGGAAATATTATATATATAAAGGATATTTTAGTCAAATAAATAATAATTTTGCTAGAAAATAAAATAAATAAACATTATTTAAAATAAAGAGATCAATTAAAGCTTTATGAGAATGGTTCATAATTAGTAAAATATTTGCTAAATCAAAACCCTTAAGGATTTACTTATTATTTTCCAAGAAAGGCTTATTAAATTTAAACTCAACTAGTTTTAGCTATCAATTATTTTCTAACAACTAAACTATCATTAAATCACTATTTAACCTAGTACCATCTATGACTCTTGATCAAATAAACTCTAAATCTTTCCTAACAAGGACTAAACTTTCAACCTATTAGAATTTATTTCCCAAACCATTAATTATTTTAAATAACAAATTAAACTTAGTTTATAAACCTAATTAGTTATTATTTTATCTTAAAGCTTAGGACACTTGGATCATGGTAGAAGTGAATTGAATTGATTTAAAATTGAGGAAGTGGTTTGTGACTTGAAATTGATTAAGATTTGTATTTACCCATGTAGGGTTAGATCAGCTGTTCAAGACCTTGTTGTTGTGAGAAAAAATCAGGTAAACTCCTGCATAAAACCTATCGATGTGAAAATGTTTTCCTTATGGCAAGCTAAATGTGGAGTGTATGGACACTCGTTTATCTGAAGGCAATTGAGGGTTGAATTTGCTCTTATTTCGAATAATTAAATTATTTAAAAGTTACTGAGCAGATTTTCCAAACTTAAAACTCTTTCTAAAACTGATTGTTCCCAAAACTTTGGAAACCCTCAAATTACTATTTCCATGAAGAGCAATGCTTTGTTCATTTTATCCCAAGTGGGAAATGTCGTTGAGTACTCAATAAGGGTGGGCTACTAGGACTAGTCTTTGAAGTGTTAGGGTAAGTCTCTCAGCAGGTGGCCACCTCTGAGGGGTGAGTCCTTCCCGGATAAGATGTCAGTCCAGTGAGTCGTGCCGGTCCGAGCTAGCAGTTTATTTTCAGTCAAGTGACTGTGTTTTGCCAGAATGGACACCCGGTTGTTGTTTGGGTATAGAGAAGGAGGAGTATCTTGCCCAGTAGGTCGATCACCTACTTTAGTCAGTTTGTACAAAGTGTCGGCATTCTGACCGGCAGTATGCATAAAGTATCGGCATACTGACCATCCGGTTATGGGGCCCAACGTGTGGTAACCCATAATCCTTTCTTTCGAGTGGTTGATCTTATAAATTATGTATGGCTGGAAAAGTCAAAACGCCACTCTTGCTTTTAACTAATGTTTGTTGCTTGCCAATATTCCTCTTATAAAGTTTTTATACTCTGCATCCACGAACTATTTCCACTGAACACCCAAAGCACACACGGACTTATTAAGATTTCTGTCTCATCGCCTTTTTATCATGATTTCAGGACGATCCTGCTGTGGAGTTGAGTGGCTAGTAATATTTGCTTTAGAAGAGAATGTGTCTTTTGATTTTATGTATTGCTTTGGGGAGACGAGAGTGGATAATTTTATTTATGGTTTTGTTTTGGAATTTCATGGATTTACTCTTGGAGTATATTGGGTTGTAATAAATTTTTAAGTTAAGTATTATTTTATTTCAGCAATTTTATTTGTGTGACCTAGTTATAAAGACCCATTGTCCTTTGGACGGGGCAACATCCCCGGCCCTGGTGGGCCTTGGCTTCGGGGTGTTACATAAGGATACTTGCACGTTTGGTATATTGAGATTATATCACTGGCATTAAATAGTTATCCATGTGATTATCTCAAAACTAGGTCATCTAATGAACTTATTCCATTAACAAGCATCATGTATTAACTTTGAGTATTTCAATACTCACAGATATAAGAACCACTGCCTGATCAAATCAAGAAGTCTAACACATGCTAGTCTTAACGCATTAATAATGTCCTGTCATATTAATACTATGACTTGGGATTATTTAAGTACTAACACTATACAGTATAGTAGGAATCTTATATCATGATCTCTATCATGATTTCCTTAACATAGTGTTATATTAGGGACTTTATCGAACAGTTATATTACTTAAAAGTAAATAGAAGAAACTGTAAGATAAATAATGCCTTTTATTAAAATAAAATATGTTATATATAATGTACAAGTGATTGCCTCTAGGACAACACTAACAGTAGACACCTACCAGAATGCTAGCTTACTTCTTTTTTGTTGGGATGTATACCCTCTTAGACTAAGTTTTTGATGTAACTTTGATTCATATTTATAAAAGTTTTATTCTCAGAATTTTTTTGTGAATTATTCTTTACTTTTGTGCACAATTTTGTTGGAAAGGACCCATTGTCTATAAGTAAATAGTTCATGTGAATGGAGGTCTTTTACAGTAAGGTATAGACCATTGGTTACTTAACACATAAACTATTATTCTTAACTAAATGATGAGAATGGGAATCTCATCATGGTAAGGTTACTATGTTATGAATTCTAAATGTGGAATGGCTTACCTTTAGCCAATGAGTAGTTTTCTCATTTCATAACACAAGTGTATTTCGAATATGTAGAACTGGACCTGTAGTAGTGGTTTCTAAAATTACTATATGGTTAAAACCTAAACTACTACCGCTACAGTGTGGACTTATACTCTATAGCTTGAGTATAAGTTGGTGGTCTAACGAAGCTGGAAGCATATGTTTTGATATACTACAGTTGAGGTTCTATTGTATGACCAACATACTTGTATGTTGCGTATATATAATTAGTTAGTCAAGACAGACTTGTAGAAGATAACTTCTATACTATATTGCCTCTTGTGGTTTTTCAAATGATCTAAATATCCAGGTCCCTAGGGAATATGACTTGGACATTATCTTTAGGGTAGCTCCCTTAGAAAGCAAAAATATCTAAATAATTGTGGATCATTAGACTAGGAGCCTAAGAATAGTAGATATCTTTTAGAGAGGTGTTGGTACAATTCTTCCTCTCTAAATGAACGACAATGTGTAGATAGATAGTTTAGTCATTACACATGTAGGTCAGCGACATTGCTAATGCAACATTGTCCTTGGGGTCAATATTTCCTTATGGTGATATTAGAAAATATTAAAAATGTAGAATATAGATATTTTTATAGCATGGGTATTTTGGTCATTTTAGTAGCCAATGCGATGTGTCTATTTGCTCCTCAAAATAGCCCGTAAGTCATAATTAATTTTGAGTAGAGGAAATGGTCTCAATTAAAAATGATTTTATTTTATTCAGAAAGTCTAATATTATTAGATTGGAATAAAACAAAAGGACGAGAGAAATTAAATTACTTTTATAATCTAGTTTAATTGGTTAATTAAGTATTCAGGGCCTAAGTCCAGATTGAATACTTAGAAAAATTAACCTGGGCTTAAACTAGATAAAAGGCTTGAATAATTATTTTGATTTATTTGGACTCATTAATTATTTATCGGGTTGGTTTTATAAGCTTAGAAAATAAATAATTAATATTTATTATTTTTGGGCTCATTGGGTCTAGGAAAAATAATAAATATTATTAATGGCCAAATAGCTTGGACAAAATGGTTTTATTATTCACATAATAGAAGAGTTTAGGCTAAGCTAAACATCTTCTATTGATAACTTCCGGGTGTTTGAAAAACAAAAACCCCGGTATTTAGGTTATCAAAAATAATAACCGTCTGTATCTTTGTGAGATACACGTGAACAAGAAAAGGGAAAAAACCCTCCCAAAAGACTTCTATTTTTCATCTCTCGTTTTTCCTTCTTATTCTTGCTTGGTTCTATTAATTAATAGCTGTGATTCAAGAAAGATAGAGACTTGTTTTCCTTGCCTATTTGTTTCACCAACAAGGCTTAGGCGGTGGAATATTCTGAGAAGCAAGAAGTTGTGTGTTCATGCCACGGAGGAGTAGAAGAATTGCAGGATTTAAACTAGAAGTATCAATGAATTGTGAAGAATATATCCCTGTGGTTCAGTTAAGTTCTTCACAGCCAAAGAGATTATTAAAACGTAGAGGTATTAAATTTTTCCCTTCTACTGTGTTCTTTGTGTTTAGTTTTTTTATTTTTTTGTGTTTTGTTTTTTTATTTTTTTGTTTTTTTATATATATATATATTTTTTTTGCTTCTGTTACCTGTGCACGCATGCATTCTATTTTTTCAAGCTTTAACTTCTATCAGAGCGAGAAGCTTTAAATAGCTTAGGAAGCATGTATGCTAGTCTAATAAAATTAGCTACATAATTGTGTTGGTTATAATCCTGTGATCCTTTGTTGTTTTGGTATGTGATATGATCTTGAGTGGGCCTTTTTCTTGGTGTTGTGGGTGGTTTAATCGGTAAGGAGTTCAGCTCAACCAATGGGACCAAAATGGAGATTCTTCTTGAGACAAAAGGAGAAAATGAAATAACAACCTACGCTCTATCAAACCCTTAAAGAACTAAGCTTCAAAGACCCTCAAGATTAGTAGAAAGTTCTACTATGATCTCGCCCCAATATCCTTGAAGCAACAAAGGCAAACAAGAATAAATAGAATAGAGAAAATAGGTACCCAAGTAATGGAATTCAAACAAACCTTAGAAGAGTAAAGCAACTAAAACCCATTTAAAGAAATCACATTAGATTATCTAAAGGATTTATATACTCATTCATAAGGAGGACTAACCCTTAAGCATGGTCTTGAACAAGATGAATAAAGAGGCTAGGGCCTCTTAAGATTTTCTCTCAAATTTTGAATAAAGTGTATGAATAATGTTGTCAAATCACTAAAGGTTTTACTTATACTACCCTAACCCTAGCTAAGTAATCCCTGAGGTTCTACTACAGTTTAGGATCTTAATAAGTCTTTACAAACACTTAAAATTAGGGGGAAAAAATGGAGAAAACATAAAAAATATGGGGGCTGCAGCCGGCGCTGGTTATGACTCTAAAGCCGGTGCTGGTTGCGCACTGTCTTCGGGCCGGTTGATGCCAGAATGAAGCTATTGATTACAGAATGAAGCCGACACCGGTTCTGCTGCTTGGGCTGGCATCGAATGTCCGCTGGAAGCCCAATTTTGGCCAAATTTCGCCCGTCTTTGTTGTCGCTTGAGTTCTTGTTAGGGTCCTTCTTGGATAGTCATCAAAATGAACTCTTGGCTAGCTTCCTCAACCTTCCAACCCTCGTCCTATTAGTGTTGTGGCCTAGAGGCAATCACTTGTATATTGTATATGGCACATTTTATTTTAATAAAATGTATTATTTATCTTATAGTTTCTTTTATTTACTTTTAAGTAATATGACTATTCGATAAAGTCCTTAATACAACACTGTGTTAAGGAAATCATGATAGAGATCATGATATGAGATTTCTACTACACTGTATAGTATTAGTACTTAAATAGTCCCTAGTCATAGTATTAATGAGACAGGACATCATTAATGCGTTAAGACTAGTATGTGTTAGACTTCCTGGTTTGATCAGGCGGTAGTTCTCATATCCGTGAGTATTGGGATACTCAAAGTTAACACATGGATGCTTGTTAATGGAACAAGTTCATTTGATGATCTACCTTTGAGATAATCACGTGGATAACTATTTAGTGCCAGTGATATAATCTCAATATAGTAAACGTGCATGTATCCTTAGACTTGAGATCTCCAAGGTACTTTGTTTGCTGAGCATTGTACTTTGATTCCAATCTCCGGAGCTCGATCGAAAGCTACCTAAGGGATGGATATTGGGTACATTGTGAGGTAAATGAAAGTAGTTGAAAGGGTCAATAAAGAATTCACCACTCCTAATAGTAGGGGCAAATATCTCACGACCACTTGTAGGAATTACTACTCGAGAAGTCCTTAGCAAAGACATATGTGTATTGGAAATAATTCCAATTGATACACATTTAGAGTAGTGGGTTCCTGGTACAAGTACTATTGTATTTAGGCTAGGATTAATTCTAGAAGGAGTTGGCACTAATTTCGTACTCCAAACTGAATGAGATATTGTATGGTGAAATAAGTTAATTGCACTGAAGTTTATTATCGAATGGTTCATGTCAAACCACTTGACTTCCTGGATTCTTAGGTGGCCATGGTATATTGCTAGATATCGTTCATGATCTAGGAATATGAGTTTTTTAAATGATGAATTAATAAACCAATCCATATTAGAATTAATAGGATTAATTCTAATTAATTATGGATTATTAATCTCAAAGTCATTTGGATTAATTCATATTCTCTACCAATTGACTAGGAAACCTAATAGGTTACACACAATAGAGGATTATACACTCACGATGTTATTTGATAATATAGTGGGGTTAATTGGAAGAAAGAGAAGTTGTTGTGGACAAATTATAATAAGTTATAATTTATGGTCCAAATTGTAATTGTGAGATCTTGATATTTCCAATTACAATTAGAAAATTTTAATAGGATTAGAATTCTCAGTTTTAGTAGAATTTTTTGGTTATATATATGAGATAATCGAAGCCCTAGTTGAGATTGGATAAACAGACACTCTAGGTAACACAAAACCTCCACTTCTTCTTCTCTCTCTTGATTGTTCTTGTGAAGAACCCTAGCCACCTTCTTTTTCGGCTAGCACAGGAAATTTTAGTGCTTGAGAATTCCTCTATGTGAATTACTATTAGAGATAATCACATACTGTGATTATAGTGGTTATATGCTTAACTCTCGTGAAGTGGGATCAAGAGGATTACTGGATCATGCCTCGACTTGAAGAAGAAATTTTTGTTCTTTAGACGATCAAATAAAGGTAAAAAGTTATTACCTTTGATCTATTTTTGTCTTGTTCTCCACACCTATACGGGTCCTGATATGGTATCTCGTTTTATTTTCCACTACACCGTATAGGATATAAGCCTGAGATACCCAACACTTCCATCCTCAAGCATGGTTTTATAAGCTATTGGAACTCATCATGAAGATTCTTGGTCCTTGATCTTGTCATCGGTCCTTGTCCTTGCACGGTCACGCCTCCCCCTTCTTGATCTTGACCTCTATGATGAAGCGGAGTCTCATCATCTCCCTCTCCTTGAAAAGGATTCGTCTTCGAATCATTGCCATCATCTACATTAAAGGGAGAGAGGTCACTAACATTAAAAGTGGCACTAACATGATACTCACCGAGTAAATCTATCTTATAAGCGTTATCTCCAATTTTGGTGAGAACTTGAAATGGACCATCCCCCCTTGGATCTAGTTTGCTTCGTCGTTGCATGGGAAATCTCTTCTTGCGAAGGTGCACCCATACCCAATCGCTCAGCTCAAATATCATCTTTTTCCTGCCTTAGCTCAATCTTTTCATTTCGTTTTGCAATGGTTACTTTCACTTTCTCATGGAGTACCTTCACCATTTCTGCCTTCTTAGCTCCATCGAGGTTCAACCGTTCACCTATAGGAAAGGGAACCAAATGTAAACGAGTTAGAGGATTAAAACCATACACAATTTCAAAAGAAGAATAAGAACTGGTAGAGTGAATAGCCCTATTGTAAGCAAACTCAATGTGTAGCAAGCACTCCTCCCAATTTTTCAAGTTCTTCTTGATTATGGTCCGCAAGAATTGGGTGAGTGTTCAGTTAACTATCTCTGTTTATCTGTCCTTTTGAGGATGACAAGGTTAATCTCATCATAACTGTTATCCACCATAGGGACAACTGGCTAAGGGGCAGGCTGGGGAACTGGAAGGTCCTCCTGGTCTAGATAGTAAGGCAGGTGCCACTACTGCCCTTTCCTTGCTGTCCTAAGCAGTCTAACCATCCTACAGCATCAACAAGATAGGTTAGCTAAGATTTAAACTTAAATAAATAAAACATCTATTATCAATATTTGTCTATAACCTAGTCTCTGATACCACTTGTAACACCCAGCTACCTAGGCCCGCCAGGGCCAGGGATGTTACCCCGTCTAAAGGACAAGGAGTCTTTATAACGAGGACACACAAATATAATAGCGGAAATAAAATGATACTTCAAATTAAAATTTATTACAACCCGAAAGAAATAATAATAAATCCAAGAATACTCAAAACAAATCCATAATAAAAATTCATCCGCTCTCAGATCTCCAAACATTACACAAAATAAATCCTCAGAAAATTCTTCCAAAGTAGACAATATATAGCTACTCATGCCCACAGCAGGATGGACCTGAAATCATGATAAAATGGTGGTGAGACGAAAATCTCAGTAAGTCCGTGTGTGCTTTAGGTGTTTAGTGAAAACAGTTTGTGGATGCAAAGTGTGAAACCTTTATAAGAGAAATACTAGCAAGCAATAACATTAGTCAAAAGCAAAAGTGGCATTTTAGCTTTCCCAGCCATACATAAGTAATAAAATCAATCACTCGAAAGAAAGGGATATGGGTTACCACACGTTGGGCCCCATAATCGGTCAGAATGCCGACACTTTGTGCAGACTGACAAAAGTAGGTGATCGGCCTACTGGGCAAGATACTCCTCCTTTTCTATACCCAAACAACAACCAGGTGTCCATTCTGGCAAACCACAGTCATTTGACTGAAAACAAACTGCTAGTTCGGACCGGCACGACTCACTGGACTGACATCTTTTCCGGGAAGGACTCACCCCTCAGAGGTGGCCACCTACTGAAAGACTTACCCTAACCCTTCAAAGACTAGTCCTAGTAGTCCACCCTTATTGAGTACTCAACGACGTTTCCCACTTGGGATAAAATGAATAAAACACTGTTCCACATGAAAATGGCAATTTATGGGTTTTCCAATGTCTTTGACAAAATCAGTTTTAGAAAGAATTTGAGTTTGAGTAAATCTACTCATTGGCTTTTAAATAATTCAAATGTTTGAAATAAGAAAGGATTTAACATTCAATTGCCTTTACATAAATGAGTATCCATGCACTCTACACTTGGCTTGCCATAATAAACATTTTGCATCAAACAGGTTTTATGCAGGAGCTTACCTGATTCTTGCTCACAATAACAAGGTCTCCAACGGTAGACCTAACCCCACATGGGCAAATACAAATCACAATCAATTTCAAGCCACAAACTACTTCCTTAATTTTAAATCGACTCAACTTATTACTACCATGATCCTAGTATCCGAAGCTTTAAGGTTAAATGATAAGTAAATATGTTTAAGAGTTGAGTCTAACACAATTATTTAAAATAATTAATGGTTTGGGAAATAAATTTAATAAGTTGAAAGCTTAAATCTTGTTAGGGAAAATTTATAGTTTATTTTATCAAGAGTTCTAGGTAGTATTAAATAAAATATTAATTTATTAATAATTTAGTTGTTAGAAAATAATTGGTAGCTAAAATTAGATGAAAATAAATTTAATGAATCTCACTTGAACAATATTAAATAAATTCTTAAGGAGTTTTGATTAGAAGATAATAGTTAAATTTTTAGTAATATATATTCTACTAATTGTAATTATTTTCATAAAGGCTTTAATTGATCTCATTATATTAAGTAATATATATATATTTTTTTATTTTTCTAGAAAAAATCATTATTTGTTTGACTAAAATATCCTATATATATATATATATATATATATATATATATGATAATCCAAATCTACCCTTCCTAGGGTTTTTTCGAAAATACCAAGAGAAATTATTTTATTGAATATTTTATTCATGAAGTAAAAATTTGTTTGGGGACAACTAGATCATGATCAAATTCCCATGGCTAACCACAATCAATACATACACAATCTTTTAATTCATCAAATCATCCCAATCATGCATACAAGATTAGATCTCAATTTATCAACACATGATCTAACCCCTACTAGCATAAACATGATCATGGCTTCAATATTAATCCATCATGAATATAAACCCTATTCACCAATGGTGACATAATCTCTAGCATACTTCATCACATATACTACTTATGACATGCATCAACCTCAAATCATCATATAATCATCCAAGACAATCCTTCCATGCATAAATCCCATCTCCTTCACAATCATACATATATTCATACTCCAATCTCAACAATATATATATATATATATTTATATATACTCAAATCCTATCACCATCCACCTATTATCATTATCACCCTAGAGACATAATTCTAGAGTTTAAAAGAATGATTGATGGTACTTACTTGATTGATGAATGCCTCGAAGGAGTTTAGAGTAGATCTCAACTCCTAGATGTCTAACTTTGTCCATGGGAGATGGCGAAAGCATGTTCATGGGAGGAAAAGTCATCCGGCCAAGAGAGGGGAATTTTCGGCCATGAGAGAGAGAGAGAGAGAGAGAGAGAGAGAGAGAGAGAGAGAGAGAGAGAGAGAGAGAGAGAGAGAGAAAGAGAGACCATTAGCATGTTTATTCACATAGGCTCTCACTAGAGATCAAGATTGGAGGAGATGAAGTTGTTAGAATAAATTTACCTTGAAGGTGTTCTTGACCTTAACAGAAATTTCTGGTTTTGATCCGAAGTAGCAAGATGATTCGTGGAGTTTGATGTTAAGAATGGTGTTGATGGACTCACGGCAGTGAGTAGGTCAAATCTGGAAGTTTTAGAGAGGGTTTGAGATGGTTTGGAGGGGTATTAGGTGTAGGGAAGTGGTAGGTGTTCTTGGTGTAGTGTGTGTGTTCTTGGAGGTTGAAGAAAATCAAGAGATGGTAATGTGCAGCTGCCGAATTTTTGTGAGAGATAGAGCTGGACGAATTTCTGTAGGGTTTAGGAGGTTGATTCTCTGATTTGGAAGGGAAAAGGAAAGGTTAGTTATTACAATCCTTGAAGAATATTTTTAGGAAGTGAATTTGGAAGCTAAATATTCTAAGAATATCTTGATTGTTGGACAGCTTTGGAAATCTGCCATGGTTGATTGTTTGAGCAGAATTTTTGTGGGATTAAAGCTGGTTCATGGGGGCTTATGGTGGCCGAAATTAAGGTGCACAATGATGAAGAAGAGGTCTGGTCAATTGAGTGATATATTATGAAAGGTTGCTAAACAAGGGTGGCTGGAATTTTGGAAACCAATCAAGCTAAATTGCAGGGATTTGTTGGAGAGATTTTCGGACAGCCATTGCTACCTTTCATCCAAAAGCTTGAGGGAAACAATGGAGCTCTGCTAATGGAGGTTTAAGGATGGTTTTGACAAGTTAGGGCTGGTGTTTCGGCTGGAAGAAAAATAGGAAACAAAGTTGGAAGTTTGGACTGCCCAGAATTTCGCTGAACAGAAATTTCTGGGTAGATTTTCGGCTGCCACTTCCAGCCAATTTGCCACGAGCTTGGAAGGGGATTTCTGGGGTATTCAAGGCTGGTTTCCAGCCTTCTTTATGGAGGAAAAACATGGCTAAGGTACTGAACAAAATTTGGAAGAAATCAGCTTGGTTTTGGACCTCCAAAGTAGTGATTTTGCCCAGAATTTTCACTGGTTTTGCATTGCCTTTGTGCAGCCCGAAAATGGCAGAAATATTTCATGTTTCAAACTGATCTTAAGGCAATTTTTCTGGCAGCATTTTGGAGGGAAATTCAGCTAAGAAGCTCGACAATTTAAAGGTACAACAAGCTGAAAAATTTCAGCTTATTCTAAGAAATAAGATGAACTAGTCTAGAGTGAAATTTCAGCAAGTTTACTAGAGGGATTTTTCCCCTTGGAATTTCCTACCACTCTTCCACATTTTTCAAAATATGAGAAGCCTTGTACTAGTACATTTTGATCTCACAAGATCACAGCATTTTACCGAAATTTCTGGAAAGAAAATGGATAGAACATCTTGATCAAACCAAGGAGTTGAAAATTGAGGAAAATTAAGGATCAAAGGAAAATGAATTCCCTTTAAGAAATTCGAGTAGAGTGAAGGAGTGGAATGAGAATACTCCTAACACGTCTCTCTTAGGACCATCATCCCTACCTTACTCTAAACTCATAACCCGAAATTTCCTCCACTAAGCAAAAATAAAATTTAATCTAGCTAAAGCTTCTATGATGGAATTTGAACCCAAGTCCTCAAGAATTAATTTCCAAAGCTCTAACCACTACACCACAACAACTCTTGTTGATATTTTCACTAGAAAATTATTTTCTATTCAATCCACAGGCTATCTCCCTATTTTCACCTCGGACAAAAATTACCATCTTGCCCCTCTCACACAATACTCACCAACAAGACTTCAAGACAATAAAACCCGAATCCAAAACACATAAAAATCATATGAAAATATATTTAACCATGAAATAAAATATGATATGCATCCCAACCCCCTTACTCTAAGGTTGGTTTTGACCGGGTTTCACAATGTTTCCCAGGGCCCTAGACATTTTAGATCATTCGGACAACCACAAGGGGCGATATTATGTAGAAACTATCTTGTACAAGTCTATTTTAATTAACTAGTTACATATACCCAATACACAAGTATATTGGTTCTACTATAGAACCTCAACTATAGCATATCAAAGCATATGCTTCCAGCTTCGTCAAACCACCAACTCATACTCAAGTCATAGAGTACTAGTCCATGCAGTAGCGGTAGTAGTCCAGGTTTCTACGATATAGTACTTTTAGAAACCACTACTACAAGTCTTGTCCTACGTATTCGAAATACGCTGATGTCAAGAAGTGAGTGGACTACTCACTGGCTAAAAGTAAGCCATTCCCCATTTAGAATTCATAACATAATAACCTAAACATGATGAGATTCCCATTCTCATCAATAGGTTTAGAACAAATGTTTATGTGTTTAAATAACCCGTGATCCATACCTTACTGTGATAAACTACCATTCACATGGATCACTTATTTAAACACAATGGGTTTGTTCCAAACGAAATTGCATATAAATAAAAAGTAAATTCACAAATAATCTCTGAAATTAATTTTTTTATTAAAATATTCAATTTTACATCAGAAACCTAGTCTAAGAGGGCATACTATCCAATAGAAAGGAGTAATTTGCACTGTAGTTTGTTATTGAAGGGTTCATGTCAAGCTACTTGACTTCCTAGACTCTTGGGTGGTCATGATGTGTTGGTAGATACTGCTCATGATTTGAGAATATGGGTTTATTAATTGATGGATAAATAAACCAATCCTGATTAGAATCAATGAATTAATTATGGATTATTAATCTCAAATACGTTTGGATTAATTCATGTTTGCTACCAATTGACCGGGAAACCTAATAGGTCACACACAATAGAGGATTATATACTCAAGATGTTATTTGATAACATAGTAGAGTTTAATGCAAGAAAGAGTAGTTGATGTGGTAAAATTATAATTAGGTATAATTATGGGCCAATTTGTAATTTTGAGAATTTGATGGGTTCGAATTGCAATTGGAGAATTGTTTAGAATTCTCATATGTGGTTTTTTTTGTAGAGTTTATCGGGGGCATCAAGGGTCACAAAAACAACTCTAAAACATAAAAACCAAGGGGCGCATAAGAACCATCATTATTCTTTCTTCTCTCTCTAGTGGTTCTCTAATAACACAAAACTCTTCTTCTTCGTCTTCTTCTTTTTTCTCTGGTTTGCTAAACAAGAAGAACAAAGAAGAAAAACCCCAGCCACCATTGTTGTTTTCTGCTAGCACAAAAAGTCTTGGTGCTTGAGTGTGATCCTCTGTGTGGATTTCGATTAGAGATAATCACACACTGTGATTATAGTGGTTAGACATTCAACTCTCGTTGTGTTTGATCAAGAGGATTGTTAGTTCACGCCACAATCATCAAACTTGAAAAAGGAAAGGATTTGCTTTCCACACGATCAAAGAAAGGTAAAAGCTATTATCTTTGTTCTCTATATATGTCTTGTTTTCCACACATACGCGGATCCTAGGATGGTATCTTGTTTTAATTTTTCCACTACGCCATATATGTATGCCCAAGATAACCAACAGCTCCGTCCAGTTGTCCAAACAAGGGGTCTTTATAATGAAGAGCCAGCGGAGTATACAAAGTCTAGATCTATACAAACATCCCACAGTAATGGTCACATATATATATACAATAGAGAATCTTGTATATGAAAATTTTCCATTCAACATTAGTAATAAGGTATAATATTAAAAGTGGAATGTCCGGAATAAATTGCTGTCACTATGGTATCGTCCTTCTATCAGTAGGTCCACTCAACTCTGGATCCTACAAATGGGTAAGATAAATCACTCAGTAAGTATAGTGTGTGCTAGTGTTTTAGTAAAGAGATAGAGTACATAAAACTTTTGTGGGGAAAGAATTTTATTTGTTTACTGGAAATAATTCCAAAACTCTCTTAGAATTAGTTTATTTAGAACTCAATGATATTTGGAAAGCTGTATTTTAGTTTCAAATCGTTACCACAATTTCCATATCACAGTCACTTCTTCAACAAAAGGTCGGCCTGTATGCAAGTCTTGCAGTCCTTACCTTCAGCACAATGTATCCTTGTACTGAAACCGCAGCCTTACAGTACACAACTCGCACGTATCAATGTACTTAGACCGTAGCCTACAATACTCAATTCCTGCATCACTAGAACATAAGTACACCGCAATGAACTATAATTAAGAAGTGCACAAAGCACACTAAATCTTTTACTTGATACCGTAAGCCAGGGGTCCTAATCCTGACGTTAATCACCATCGAGGCAGCAAGGGGTTGTACAACACCAGGTGTCCAGCCCAACCCAGCCCAGTCCATGAACAACCCAAATCACAAAGTGCACACAAGGCGTGAAAATTGCCAGGCACTAGATGGCTATCCAGGACGACTCATCTCAATATCCTATCACCCCGTTTGGAGCATGACAATCCCTAGACTAGGTCAGGTTACTAGGGTTATCTAACTCTAACGTAGTACTCAACGTTATCAATACCAACCTCTTCTGATTGATCAGACTAGAGGGTTATCTAATGCCATAGAATTTTCAAAAGAAATATTTTTGGGGCAAAATAACATTTTACAAATTTTAATCTTGCTGACTTACAAGTCAGACCATAATTCCCATAGGCTCCATAGGTTAACTAATTCAATCCATAGGCACATTAAGCTAATAAAGTAATTCCCAGGATCAAAATGTCAATATTAAAAAATCAATCTCATCACAAGAGATCATTTTTCAACAGTACTCGACCAAGAGGTTTTTGGGCAGATGAAGGTTCATCTATTCTCTCAATAGATGTGGGATCAGATTGTTGATCTGTATTTGTTTGTCCTTCTTAAACTTTACTAAGTTCAATTTTACTCCTATTGTCTCATTTGCGCATGTGCTCATTCACTAGGAAGACGGCATACTTCGAAACAAACACTATATTTGTAGAAGGGATGTAGAAGTAATATCCGAATGACTCTTTCAAATATCGATCAAATAAACACTTGTCAGACTTGCTCTCCAATTTGTTTGACTATGACCATTTGATAAAGTCAGGGCAACCCTATATTTTCAAGTGAGATAACTTTTGTTTTTTTACTAAAGAATAACTCATATGGGGTAGTATCAATTGTTTTGTATGGAATTTTGTTTAAAATATAAACAGAACTCTCTAGTGTGTATCCCCAAAACGATTTTAGCTAGTCTACTAAAGCTATCATGGTATGTACCGTGCTTAGAAGGGTTTCATTCATTCTCTTACATACACTATCCCGTTGAGGTGTATATGGTGGAGTCTATTGTGATAATATCCTTTTATATCTAAGATAACCTTGAAACTCTTACCTCAAATATTCACCTTCTCAATCGAATCTTAGAGTCTTAATACTTTTTTCCAAGTTGTTTCTTTACTTTATTTTTAAAGCCTTTGGACTTGTCAATTGCCTTAGATTTGTATTTCATTAAATACAAATACTTATATTAGGCCACATACATCAGTTTGTATAAGTTCTAACAACTCTATTTCCCTTTCTACTTTTCTCGAAAAAGGATTTTTTATCCATTTTACCAATTAAACAGGATTCATAAATGCCATATGATTCATAATTAAATGACCCTAAGTCACCAAGCTTTTGTAACTTAGAAATGCGATTCCCATTTATATGTCCTTAACGATAATGCCATAAGTAAGATAAGGTTGAGTTATCTATCCTTAGTTTCTTATTGTTTATATTGAGAATTGGATTATCCTTTATAGAACCTATAAACCATTAACCAAAGTTGCAGAACTATAATGGCTAATTATTCAATGAAAAAGAACAACATTTATTCTTTAAAATTAAATGGAATCCATATAAGTCTAAACATGCAACTAAGATAGTCTTGTTCAGCAAAACTAGTGCATAATAACAGTTTTGAAATTCTAAAACTAATCCAGAAGGCAGGTGTAGGTCATAAGTCCCCACAGCAAGTGCAGCAACCTTTGCTCCATTTGCAGCTCGTAGGTCCATATCACCCTTCTCAAGCCTTCTACTATACTTTAGACCCTATGAGTTATTGAATAAATGATATCCACATCTGGTATCTAATACACACATATCATTTCTAATGGTAGTATTTATCTCAATCATAAACATAGTAGGAGTAGAAGTAGAAGTGCCTACAAGCTTCTCCTTCACCTTCTTGTCCTTGATGGTCCTCAGGTAGGCTTTGCACTTGGGCCTTCAATGGCCCATCTTACCACAGTGATGACACGGGCTTTTAGCATCTACACCCTTTTTCTTTCGCCACCTTTGGCCTTAGTGAGAGCCTTCTTCTTCTTCTTAGTAACTTTCTTCTTACAAGAGGAAGATTATACCATAATGATTGCGTTAGATTCCTTCTTCATGGCGGATTCCATAGTGTTGAGAAGATTTATCAACTCGGTCTCGAGAGTGTAATTAAAGGATCATTGGTTGATTAATATCTTTTAATCTTAAAGCCTTTAAGCTAGCCCAACCTTACCTATAATATTCTTTATGCTTGGGTTAGCCCAAACGGGATAAAGAAATTAGTTAAACCAAACTCATTAATCAGGAATTTAATTCCATAGCTTGAACATGGCCGATGTCAAGTAGCATTAGGTTAGCCCAACAACCTGCAGGTCTCAAAAAAAGACTCCCGTTCGTACTATATTAATGGAAGGCATTTGGTTTAATATTAATTTAAGAGATATATGATTATTAGTGGTCTCATACGTTGCAAGAATAATATTAATATATTCGTACATAGGAAAAATAATAATGTAGTTTGGTTACGAACTTTACTATATTAATTTTATTGAGCAAAAGAGGAAATTAAATTGGTCAATCCTAAGTATTCATGCATAATCTAGAAAGAAAGTTTTACCAGCCTCCTTTTGGTCTTGATCACCTTCTCCTTGACTTGTAATAAATTAAAATCTGATCTAACCTATATAATCTAATTACATGAAATTTAAACAAAGAAACCTCAAGTTACATTCTTGGGGAGTAAGATAAGAAGGAAATTACACATGGGAAATTGAGAAGGTAGGACATGCAGGTCGTATTTAATTCATAACCAAAGTATAAAATGCATGAACAATTTAATTGAGTCCTTAGGCCATAACCAAACCACCATACTAATTTTATGCTAAAAAAAAAAATTAAACAAAGCAAATAATTCCAAAATCATTATTTGGGAAAAAAAGAATAAAGTGTAAAATCATTATTTTAGAAAATATATTAAATGCTAAAATCTTCTTTTAGGAATAATATAGTATATAATCTAAAATCGATATTTTAAAAAATATATTAATTTCTAAAATAATATTTTAGGAATTATGCAATATATAATTTAAAGTAAATATTTCAAAAAATGTATTAATTTCCAAAATCAAATTGTCAGAATTAATTTCATTAGTCTGAAAAACAAGTTTTTGGAAAAATTAGGTGTTCAATGAAAAAGGGAAAAACTGCAGGCATTTCATGAAAAATTGAAAAAGGAAAAATAAAAGAAATTAAAAAAACGACAACCGTGACTACCATGAAATATGCCAGCCGTGGATTGTATTCTATTCTACCAAAGCTAGCTGCGGCTTAGGTAGTTTTTGTGTCGTAGCCATAGCTAGTTTGCAATAAGCAGCCCGTAGCATGGGCAAAAGAACTCTCCCCCCTTCTTTTTTATTCGCTATTTTCTATTCATCTTCTCCGGCGATTATAGAAGACTAGTCGTCCATTTAATCACCATAGAAAACACAACTTATTCAGTTAACATGCTTTCTTCTTGTTTTCTAAAGAAAGATATTTTGTTCTCCTATATTAAAACTGTCAAAGAACATCTTCTTTGAAGAAAATAGAAAACAAAGAAATAATTTTCTGTTAAAACCCAGTTTCACAGAAGTGTTCCAGAAAACTATTATAATTTTTTTTCACTGTAACCATTATGGGAAATGTAAACTTCGAAATAGTTTATTCAAAATCCAAAAATCAATGTATTCACAATACACAATGAAGATCTAAGTTGATGAAACAATTGTGACAACATTTTTCATAGACCCAAACAAATGTTGTCCAGGTAAACAACACCCCTAAGAATGCTCAGAACAATTTCATTGAACTAAAAGAACACACTAAAATAAAAAATGTGGAGGCTCTGGTACCACTCTTAGGAATGCCTATCATGCATTATAATAAAACATAGTGGAAAAACTGAATTACAATCCCATGATCTCATGCCTGTGGATTAAAACATGTAAATAGCAATGGTCACAGGGTTTACCAATGATAGGATTGTCTCTGATAGAAATCCACATGAGCAAGAAATCTCGAGAACTACGTTACTCTAGTGCAAGTAAGTAGTATAGCAAGCCAGGGTTTACAGAGGAAGAAGAACTTTATTTTTGTGCCAGTTATGGTTTTCAAAACCACTCGAACAAAACTTTCTGACACTACACAACATATGCATATAATATACTTATCTCTGCGCGTGCGTGTTTGTGTGTGTGTGCGCGCGCGCGTGCATGCATGTGTGCGTGCGTGTATGGGTTCTATTTCCTAATCAAAATAGGATATCATAATTATGATTTGAACCCATATTTTGTTATACTCATAATTTGGCCTGTAAATTATAACTATTTACAAATTAACCACAAAAACTTCTACTTACCACATTTAACCCTTTAATATTATCAAATAACATCTCAAGGTCTTAGTCCTCAATTGTGTATGACCCATTAGGTTTCCTGGCCCATTGGTAGCGAACTATGTATTAATCCAAACATATTTTCAGATTAGTAATCCTTGATAATTAGAATTAAATTATTAATTCTAATTAGGATTTATTTATTAATTTTCTAATTAATAAATCCATATTCAACATATCTTAAATGGTAACTACCAATACATCATGAACATCCAAAAGTCCATAAAGTCTACTGGCTTGACATGAACCTTTCAATAGCAAATAATAGTGTAATAAACTCCTTTTACTATACGATATCTCATTCAGTTTAGAGTTTGAAATTAGTACAACACCCTCCAGAATATTAATTAATTCTAGCTCAAATATTTTAGTACTTGTTCCCAGAATCCATTACTCATCATTTGTATCAATTAGAACTATTTTCAATACATAGTGTCTTTGGCTAACGACTTCTCGAGTAGTGATCCCTACAAGTGGCCATCAGATATTCACCCTTCCATTAGGAGTGGTAATTCCTTTATTGATCTTCACAATTACATTTGTTTACTTCCCGTTGTACCTAAAATCTATCCCATAGGTGGTCATGTCTAGACTCCAGAGATTGGAATCAAAGTATAATGCTTAGCACATAAAGTATCTTTTAGATCTCAAGTCTAAGGATACTTGCACTTTTGCCATGATGAGATTTTATCCCTATACTAAATAGTTATCCATATAATTATCTCATAGCTAGGTCAGCTAAATGTACTTGTTCTAGTAGAAACATCCACATCTTAACTTTAAGCGTCACAATAACCACTGATGCAAGAATCACTGCCTGATTAAATCAAGAAGTATAACACATGCTAGTCTTGACGTATTAATGTTGTCATATTTCATTAATACTCTGACTATGGATAATTTAAATACGAAAACTATCTAGTGCAATAGGAATGATAGGAATCAAATTAGGCATGAAGGGCTTTTGCAGGAAGGGGGAAGAAAAACAAAACCACACTTCTTGGTGCTATGGGTAAGAGCAACGTTGAAAAGGAATTAAGGGAGTTTTCAAGACAACAAATTCAACAAACCCAGGTCCAAGAAGATTGTGAAGAGATGGAGAGAAAAGAAAGGGCCAAAAGATGCAAAACAAAAGCAAAAATCCAAGTAAAGGATAAACCCAACCCTTAAACAAGGATTGAAGGCTAAAGGATTATCAAAAATGGCTCAAGACGACTAACGTTTCATTTGAAAGATCAAGAAAATGCAAAGAAAATGAATGGAGGCCCAAGAAGCTAGTTTTGAAGTGCAACAAAACAAGACAGGACACCCAGAGCCTACTTTCCTCTAGTCGAGAGAGAAGGACCCGGCACCGTGTGTAGTCCTTAGACCAGGTGCCGGGTCTAGTCGAGATCGCCTCGCATTTTTTGTTATTTTTTGCTATTTTCAGTCTTTGCACTTGTAATTTAATTTTCATGACATTTATCATGTTTTAACCTATTTTAAGGCATATAATAGGGCATAAAAACTTATATTAAGGCCATCTAATTTCTATGATAGTTTGCAAATTTGTTAAGGCACTTGTGGCCTATAAATGCTCCATTATAGCCTCATTTGTAATAGAATTTAGATTTTAGATTTCAAAGATTAAATAGAGCATTGAACTCTTGGATAATAGAACTCCTCCTTAGTTCTTCCTTTTAAGACTAAGCAAAGGAATTAGGCCCACCTTTGTTTAGAGTCTCTAAAATCCTTGGGTTAATCCAACTTGTTTCTTCTTCTTCGGTATTGGGTAGATTCATCGTGGGTGTGGGGAAACCTAGAAGGGAGCCTACTTTTGTCCATCCTTCTTGTTCTTGAATCATTTGTAGATTCAATGGTGTTTACGTGTTAAAGTAGCTGGCCAAATCCTTTTAGAATTTGGGTTCTAGTTGTTCATTCACCTAAGGTTCATACTTTATAGGCATTTTAGTATAGAATTGGGTGACCAATTATTGGGTTTGGTTCTTTAGTCTAATTTCTAAATTTTGGTGCTTTCGAGAACATATCAAATAAACGTAAATATAGCAAAAATGAAAAACGCTATTGCATGTCACACAACAAAAAAATAAAAATAAAAATAGAGCATCGTAGGAAAGCTATTTACCTAAGCATTTCTTCACTGGTCTAGGGGGTGTTAGCGCCTCGGTTTAGACAACTTCTGGTTCTAAGATCAATTCTTCAAGCAGTTATCCCGTAAGCTGACGGCTTCTTCAGGGCTTCAACGCAACTCCTCTTGACTTTCAGAATATAACCAAACCTGAAATGCCTAGTGAAAGCTATGGATAAAGAGGATGATCTTCCTATTCTGATTGAATGCCATCAAGCATTAATAAGACAGGTATCGCACCTCTATTCTTGCTGTTAAAGAAGCACAGAGAACACTAACCGGACAGAAGAAAAAGAGAGGCTTGAGGCAAAAAACTATGATGTTCTGTGAAAGACTCCCCTGTTCTATTGAATCTCCACTGCCTTTGTAATAGGCTATTATCCAACCATTCAAAAATCAAATAGAAGCCCTAAGGTCCACGTCATGTTAAGACATGAAACATGCCTATAGACCAATGGCCTAGTTCTTTGGGTTAAACCTTTAACTTAATTTAATTATTCCTGGACTAATACAAGTCTAATAATTAAATTAATTAAATAACCCAATGGACTAATATAAACCGCAAGCCATGGCCCAATTTATTAGGTTTGGCCTTTAATTTAATTTAATTATTTCTGAACAAATACACGCCCAATAATTAAATTAATTAAATAACCCAAAATGGGCCAATATAAACCTAAAGCCTTGGCCCAATTCATTGGGTTTAGCCTTTAATTTAATTTAATTATTCTTGGAATAATACAATCCCAATAATTAAATTAATTAAATAACCAAAATGAGCCAATATATAATTCTCCCCTTTTGAACCTCTTATTTCATTCTAGAACAATAAATAAACCAAGCTACTCGAATAAAATAAAATCGATTTAATACAAGAGTAATCACTCAACCAAAAAGCATAAGGACTTATGGGTATTCCGAGGACCAAAAAACAAATCGCCTTGACTACTAAAATAACCAAAATACCCCTGCTATAGAGAGAGCTTTATGTTACATTTTAAATATTTTCTAATATCACTATAAGGAAATATTGACCCCAAGGACAATGCTGAGTTAGCAAAGTCTTCGACCTACAAATGTACTGACTAAAATTCCCCTCTACCCATCGCCATTTATTTAGAGAGGAAGAGTGTACTAACACCTCTCTAAAAGACATCTACCATCCTTAGACCTCTAGAGTAATGATCCACGACTCCTAGAATGTTTCCTCTTTCCAAGGGAGCTACCCTGAAGCAAACATCTAAGTCATGTTCCAAAGGGCCTTGGATATTTAGATCATTCGAACAGTCACAAAAGGGACGATATTGTGCAAAAGTTATCTTGTATAAGTCTGTCTTAACTCACTAGTCACATATGCCTATCATACAAGTTTATTGGCTCTATGATTGAACCTCAACTAAAGCATATCAAAGTATGTGAAACCTAAATTAAATCCAACCTTAGAGTAAGGGGGCCAGGATGCATTCCATATTTTCTTGCATGAATGAATATATTTTTGTATGATTTTATGTGCTTTGGATTTGTGATTTGTAGACTAGAAGGCTTAATTGTGCTTATTGAGTAAGAAGGGCAAAATGGTAATTTTTCTTGAGGTAGAAATAGGGAGATATCTTGAGGGTTAAATATGAAAAATATTTGGGAGAGAAAATAAGGACAAAAGTTGTTATAGTTTAGTGTTTAGAGCTTTGGAATAAATCCTTGAGATCATGAGTTCAAATTCCATCATTTAAGTTTTAGTATGATTAAATTTTATTTTTGATAGGTAGGCTATTTTCGGCCTTGCATGCCTTCGGGAGGAGTAGGGATGTTGTCCTAGGGGAGACATGAAAGGAATGTCCTAATTCTACCCTTATGCCCTACAAAAATCCCTACTGGATTCATACCTTTTTTGTTCTCTAACTTACCTTAATTCTTGACCAATTAAGTTGCTCAATTTATTCAAGCCATTTTATTCAAGAAAATTCCAACATGCTTCCATGATTTTGGAGTTTCAAAATTACCTATGGAAGGATAGAATATTGGCCGAATATAGGGAAGAGTTATAGAAGGTTTCCAAGAGAATAAATCTCCATGATTGAACCTTTAAACTCCACCCTATGAGTAATCAACTTCTCGTAGCAAACAGGAAATTTTTCCAGCTTCTTGATCAGTTCAATTGTCGAAACCTTCATCCATTGCTCCCTCTCAAATATTGCCAAAAAAAAAAAAAAAACCAATTCACTCAGCTTGAAGACTGAAAAATTCAGCTAAAATCGGACTGCACAAAAGCTGTGCAAATCATAAAAATCTTGAACAGTTTTCGCAGCTTGGTGAGCCAAGAACCAAGCTATTTCTTCCACCTTTCCAACCAGTAATTCAACCCTATCTTTTCTCCATAAAGAAGGCTAGAAACCAGCCTTAAAGGACCCTCCAATACCCCGTCAAACCTCCTACAAGTTGGCTGAAGCATTGCAGAAAAATTTGAACAGAAATTCCAGCAAGCCATGCGAAAAAAACCACTCCATCAATTGTTCTGCATGGTTAGCCTTGAACTGAACTTCATCATCCCCACCATTGTTCTGCACAGAAAGAGCTCCATGGCTACCCCTTAAATCACTCCATTAATTGCTGCAATCAAGCCTACATTTGGAGTCTAAAATTCCAGCAATTATTTCATCAAACTTCCATGGATTAAGCCTTAACAATCCAGAAAATTTCCTCACCATTACACTCCATAATTTGGCCACCCTATAGCTCTTTCAAGCGTCATTCATCTCAGCAAAATCCCAGCCAAACAATCGGCCATTGAAGCTCCCCGAAAGACCAAGAGGGTAAATCCCAGCCAAACCTTCATCCATTGCTTGATAAGGGCAAAATGGTAATTTTGCTTGAGGTGGAAAAATGGAGATAGCTTGAGGATTGAATAGAAAATATTTTTTTTAGAGGGGAAATAAGAACAAAAGTTGTAGTGGTGTAGTGGTTAGAGCCTTAGAATTAGTTCTTGAGGTCTTGGGTTCAAATTCCATCATAGGAGCTTTAGCTTGGTTAAATTTTATTTTTTCTTGGGAAGTAATAATTTCAGCTTTATGTGCTTGGAGTAGGGTAGAGATGTTGTCCTAAGAGGCACATGTTAGGAGTATCCTCATTCTACTCCTTTGCCCTACACGAATTTCCTAAGGGGAATTCATTTCCCCTTGATCTTTGATTTTTCTTATTGCTCAACTCAATAGTTTGATGAAGTTGTTCTAGCCATTTCCTTTCCAGAAATTTTAGTAAAGGACTGTGGTTTTGTAGGATCAAAATGTCTTAGTGAAAGGCATCTTATGGTCTGAAAATGTGGAAGAGTTGTGGGAGATTCCAAGAGGATAAATCCCTCTAGTGAACTTGCTAAAAATTCACTCTAGCTAGGTTCATTTCCCTTCATGCATAGAACTGAAATTTTCCAGCTTTGTGAGCCTTCAAGGTGTTGAAATTCATAACCATTATTCCCTCCCACATGCTACTAGAAAAAGGCCCTTTTGTTCAGCCTAGAATCTCGATTTTTCTAGCTATTTTCGGACTGCACAAAAGTGGTGCAAAACCAGAAAAATTCCTGTGCAAATCACAGCTTTGGAGATCCAAAACCAAGCTGTTTTCTTCCAGATTTTGTTCAGCACCTTAGCCATGTTTTTCCTCCATGAAGAAGGCTGGAAACCAGCCTTGAAAGCCCCTGAAATTCCCCTTCAAAATCTCTGTAAGCTGGCTAGAAAATGGCATCCGAAAAACTGTCCAGGAATTCCAGCCTAGCGAAAATCCTGTGCAGTCTAGCTGTCCAGATTTGTTTCCTAATTCTCTCCTAGCTGAAACCCTATCCTTGTTCTGCATAAACTTCCCTTAAACCTTCAGTAACTGAGCTCCATTATCTCCCTTAAGCTTCTGCATGAAATTCAGACATGGTTGCCCGAAAATCTCTCCAACAAATCCCTGCATTCATGCTTGATTGATTACCAAAATTCTAGTCACCTTGGTTTAGCAACCTTCCATAAAGTATCCCTCAAATAACCAGACTTTCTCTTCACCATTATGCTCCTCATTTTCAGCCACCATAAGCCTCCTTAAACAAACTTTCAATCAACCGAAATACTGCTCAAAACAGTCGGCCATGGCACACTTCCAAACCTCTCCAATAATTAAGATAATTTTGAATATTTAGTTTCCAAATTTGCTTCCTAAAAATATTCTTCAAGGATTTTAACAACTAGCCTTTCCTTTTCCTTTCCAAACCAGAGAGCCGTCTTCCTAAACCCTACAGAAAATTTGGCAGCCCTAGTTCTCACAGAATTTCAGTAGCTGCAAAACAAAATCTCTCAAATCCCTTCAACCTTCAAGAACACACACAACACATCAAGAACATCTACTCCTTCCTTTCACCTAATACCCCTCCAAACCACTTCAAACCTTCTCTAAAATTTTCAGATTTATCATACTCACTACCGTGAGTCCATCAACATCATTCTTAACATCAAACTCCACAAACCAACTTACTAATGGTATCTCTCTCTCTCTCACACTCTCTCTGTTTCTCTTCCTCTCATGGCCGAAACTCTCTTCTCTTGGCCGGATGGCTTCTTCTCCCATGGCCATGCTTTCTCCATCTTTCTTGGACGTAGCGAGGCATCTAGGAGTTGAGATCCATTCTAAACTCCTTCAAGGTATTCCTCAACCAAGTAAGTCCCTTCAATCTTTCTTTTAAATTCTAGATTCATACATCTAGGATGATGTTGATAGTATGTGGATTGTGATAGGATTTGAGTATGTATTGTTGAGATTGAAGCATGAATATATGTATGACTGTGAAGGAGATGGGATTTATGCATGGAAGGATTATCTTGGTTGATTGAATGATGATTTGGGGTCTGATGCATGTTTCCATGTCATAGGTAGTATTTGTGATGAAGTGTGCTAGAGATTATGTCACCTTTGGTGAATAGGATTTATATTCATGTTGGATTATTGAAGCCATGATCATATCTATGCTAGTAGAGGTTAGATCATGTCTTGATAAATTTAGATCTATGCTTATATGTATGATTTGGTGATTTGATGAATTGAAGGATTGCATATGTTCTTGATTGTGGTTAGCCATAGAAATTTGATCATTTTACTAGTAATTTCGAAAAACCCTAGGAAGGGTAAATCTTGATTGTTTTTATATAATAAGGATATTTTAGTCAAATATATAATAGCTTTTGCTAGAAAAATAACACACACACACACACACACACACACACACATACATATAGATATTACTTAAAATAATGAAATCAAATAAAGCCTTTTATGGAAATAATTATAATTAGTAAAATATTTATTACTAAAAATTTAATTATTACCACAGTCACTTCTTCAACGAAAGGTCGGCCTGTATGTAAGTCCTGCAGTCCTTACCTTCAGCACAATGTATCACTGTACTGAGACCGCAGCCTCCAGTACACAACTCGCACGTATTAATGTACTTAGACCGTAGCCTACAATACTCAATTCTTGCATCACTAGAACATAAGTACACCGCAATGAACTATAATTAAGAAGTGCACAAAGCACACTAAATCTTTTACTTGATACCGTAAGCCAGGGGTCCTAATCCTTACGTTAATCACCATCGAGGCAGCAAGGGGTTGTACAACACCAGGTGTCTAGCCCAACCCAGCACAGTCCATGAACAACCCAAATCACAAAGTGCACGCATGGCGTGAAAATTGCCAGGCACTAGATGGCTAGCCAGGACGACTCATCTCAATATCCTATCACCCCGTTTGGAGTAAGACAATCCCTAGAACTAGGCCAGGTTACTAGGGTTGTCTAACTCTAACGTAGTACTCAACGTTATCAATACCAACACCTTCTGATTGATCAGGCCAGAGGGTTATCTAATCCCATAGAATTTTCAAAAGAAATATTTTTGGGGCAAAATAACATTTTTCAAATTTTAATCTTTCTGACTTACAAGTCCGACCATAATTCCCATAGGCTCCACAGGCTAATTTATTCAATCCATAGGCATATTAAGCCAATAATGTAATTCCCAGGATCAAAATGTCAATATTAAAAAATCAATCTCATCACAAGAGATCATTTTTCAACAGTACTCGACCAAGAGGTTTTTGTGCAGATAAAGGTTCATCTATTCTCTCAATAGATGTGGGATCAGATTGTTGATCTGTATTTGTTTGTCCTTCTTAAACTTTACTAAGTTCAATTTTACTCCTATTGTCTCCTTTGCGCATGTGCTCTTTCTCTAGGAAGACGGCATACTTCGAAACAAACACTATATTTTTAGAAGGGATGTAGAAGTAATATCCGAATGACTCTTTCAGATATCGATCAAATAAACACTTGTCAGACTTGCTCTCCAATTTGTTTGACTATGACCATTTGACAAAGGCAGGGCAACCCTATATTTTCAAGTGAGATAACTTTGGTTTTTTTACTAAAGAATAAATCATATGGGGTAGTATCAATTGTTTTTTATGGAATTTTGTTTAAAATATAAACAGAAGTCTCTAGTGTGTTTCCCCAAAACGATTTTAGCTAGTCTACTAAAGTTATCATGGTCTGTACTATGTCTAGAAGGGTTTGATTCCTTCTCTTAGATACACTATCATGTTGAGGTGTATATGGTGGAGTCTATTGAGATAATATCCTTTTATATCTAAGATAACCTTGAAACTCTTACCACAAATATTCACATTCTTGATCAAATCTTCGAGTCTTAATACTTTTTTCCAAGTTGTTTCTTTACTTTATTTTTAAAGCATTTGGACTTGTCAATTGCCTTAGATTTGTATTTCATTAAATACAAATACCCATATTAGGCCACATACATCAGTTTGTATAAGTTCTAACAACTCTATTTCCCTTTCTACTTTTCCAGAAAAAGGATTTTTAGCCATTTTACCAATTAAACAGGATTTGCAAATGCCATATGATTCATAAGCAAATGACCCTAAGTTACCAAGCTTTTGTAACTTAGAAATGCGATTCTCATTTATATAGCCTTAACGATAATGCCATAAGTAAGATAAGGTTGAGTTATCTATCCTTAGTTTCTTATTGTTTATATATGAGAATTGGATTATCCATGTATAGAACCTATAAATCATTAACCAAAGTTGCAGAACTATAATGGCTAATTATTCAATGAAAAAGAACAACATTTATTCTTTAAAATTAAATGGAATCCATATAAGTCTAAACATGCAACTAAGATAGTCTTGTTAAGCAAAAATAGTGCCTAATAACAGTTTTGAAGTTCTAAAACTAATCTAGAAGGCAGGTGTAGGTCATAAGTCCCCACAGCAAGTGCAGCAACCTTTGCTCCATTTGCAGCTCGTATGTCCATATCACCCTTCTCAAGCCTTCTACTATACTTTAGACCCTATGAGTTATTGAATAAATGATATCCACATCCGGTGTCTAATACACACATATCATTTCTAAAGGTAGTATTTATCTCAATCATAAACATAGTTGGAGTAGAAGTAGAAGTGCCTACAAGCTTCTCCTTCACCTTCTTGTCCTTGATGGTCCTCAGGTAGGCTTTGCACTTGGGCCTTCAATGGCCCATCTTACCACAGTGATGACACGGGCTTTTAGCATCTACACCCTTTTTCTTTCACCACCTTTGGCCTTAGTGAGAGCCTTCTTCTTGTTCTTAGTAACTTTCTTCTTACAAGAGGAAGATTATACCATAATGATTGCGTTAGATTCCTTCTTCATGGCGGATTTCATAGTCTTGAGAAGATTTATCAACTCAGTCTAAGGAGTGTAATTAAAGGATCATTGGTTGATTAATATCTTTTAATCTTAAAGCCTTTAAGCTAGCCCAACCTTACCTATAATATTCTTTATGCTTGGGTTAGCCCAACCGGGATAAAGAAATTAGTTAAACTAAACTCATTAATCAGGAATTTAATTCCATAGCTTGAACATGGCCGATGTCAATTAGCATTGGGTTAGCCCAACAACCTGCAGGTCTAAAAAAAAGACTCCCATTCTTACTATATTAATGGAAGGCATTTGGTTTAATATTAATTTAAGAGATATATGATTATTAGTGGTCTCATACGTTGCAAGCATAATATTAATATATTCATACATAGGAAAAATAATAACGTAGTTTGGTTACGAACTTTACTATATTAATTTTATTGAGCAAAAAAGGAAATTAAATTGGACAATCCTAAGTATTCATGCATAATCTAGAAAGAAAGTTTTACCAGCCTCCTTTTGGTCTTGATAACCTTCTCCTTGACTTGTAATAAATTAAAATCTGATCTAACCTATATAATCTAATTGCATAAAATTTAAACAAAGAAACCTCAAGTTACATTCTTGGGGAGTAAGATAAGAAGGAAATTACACATGGGAAATTGAGAAGGCAGGACATGCAGGTCGTATTTAATTCATAACCAAAGTATAAAATGCATGAACAATTTAATTGAGTCCTTAGGCCATAACCAAACCACCATACTAATTTTATGCTAAAAAAAAAAATTAAACAAAGCAAATAATTCCAAAATCATTATTTGGGAAAAAAAGAATAAAGTGTAAAATCATTATTTTAGAAAATATATTAAATGCTAAAATCTTCTTTTAGGAATAATATAGTATATAATCTAAAATCGATATTTTAAAAAATATATTAATTTCTAAAATAATATTTTAGGAATTATGCAATATATAATTTAAAGTAAATATTTCAAAAAATATATTAATTTCCAAAATCAAATTGTCAGAATTAATTTCATTAGTCTCAAAAACAAGTTCTCGGAAAAATTAGGTGTTCAATGAAAAAGGGAAAAACTGCAGGCCTTTAATGATTGCGTTAGATTCCTTCTTCATGGCGGATTTCATAGTCTTGAGAAGATTTATCAACTCAGTCTAAGGAGTGTAATTAAAGGATCATTGGTTGATTAATATCTTTTAATCTTAAAGCCTTTAAGCTAGCCCAACCTTACCTATAATATTCTTTATGCTTGGGTTAGCCCAACCGGGATAAAGAAATTAGTTAAACCAAACTCATTAATCAGGAATTTAATTCCATAGCTTGAACATGGCCGATGTCAAGTAGCATTGGGTTAGCCCAACAACCTGCAGGTCTAAAAAAAAGACTCCCATTCTTAGTATATTAATGGAAGGCATTTGGTTTAATATTAATTTAAGAGATATATGATTATTAGTGGTCTCATACGTTGCAAGCATAATATTAATATATTCATACATAGGAAAAATAATAACGTAGTTTGGTTACGAACTTTACTATATTAATTTTATTGAGCAAAAAAGGAAATTAAATTGGACAATCCTAAGTATTCATGCATAATCTAGAAAGAAAGTTTTACCAGCCTCCTTTTGGTCTTGATCACCTTCTCCTTGACTTGTAATAAATTAAAATCTGATCTAACATATATAATCTAATTGCATAAAATTTAAACAAAGAAACCTCAAGTTACATTCTTGGGGAGTAAGATAAGAAGGAAATTACACATGGGAAATTGAGAAGGCAGGACATGCAGGTCGTATTTAATTCATAACCAAAGTATAAAATGCATGAACAATTTAATTGAGTCCTTAGGCCATAACCAAACCACCATACTAATTTTATGCTAAAAAAAAAAATTAAACAAAGCAAATAATTCCAAAATCATTATTTGGGAAAAAAAGAATAAAGTGTAAAATCATTATTTTAGAAAATATATTAAATGCTAAAATCTTCTTTTAGGAATAATATAGTATATAATCTAAAATCGATATTTTAAAAAATATATTAATTTCTAAAATAATATTTTAGGAATTATGCAATATATAATTTAAAGTAAATATTTCAAAAAATATATTAATTTCCAAAATCAAATTGTCAGAATTAATTTCATTAGTCTCAAAAACAAGTTCTCGGAAAAATTAGGTGTTCAATGAAAAAGGGAAAAACTGCAGGCCTTTCATGAAAAATTGAAAAAGGAAAAAGAAAAGAAATTAAAAAAACGACAACCGTGACTACCATGAAATATGCCAGTCGTGGATTGTATTCTATTCTACCAAAGCCAGCCGCGGCTTAGGTAGTTTTTGTGCCGTAGCCATAGCTAGATTGCAATAAGTAGCTCGTAGCATGGGCAAAAGAACTCTGCCCCCTTCTTTTTTATTCGCTATTTTCTTTTCATCTTCTCCGGCGATTATAGAAGACTTGCCCTCCATTTAATCACCATAGAAAACATAACTTATTCAGTTAACATGCTTTCATCTTGTTTTCTAATGAAAGATATTTTGTTCTCCTGTATTAAAACTGTCAAAGAACATCTTCTTTGAAGAAAATAGAAAACACAGAAATAATTTTCTGTTAAAACCCAGTTTCACAGAAGTGTTCCAGAAAACTATTATAAATTTTTTTCTCTGTAACCATTATGGGAAATGCAAACTTCGAAATAGCTTATTCAAAATCCATAAATCAATGTATTGACAATACACAATGAAGATCCAAGTTGATGAAACAATTGTGACAACATTTTCATAGACCCAAACAAATATTGTCCAGGTAAACAACACCTATAAGAATGCTCAGAACAATTTCATAGCACTAAAAGAACACACTAAAATAAAAAATGTGGAGGCTCTGATACCACTATTACGAATGCCTATCCTGCGTTATCATAAAACACAGTGGAAAAACTGAATTACAATCCCATGATCTCATGCATGTGGATTAAAACATGTAAATAGCAATGGTCACAGGGTTTACCAACGACAGGATTGTCTCTGATAGAAATCCACATGAGCAAGAGATCTCGAGAACTACGTTACTCTGGTGCAAGTAAGTAGTATAGCAAGCCAGGGTTTACAGAGGAAGAAGAACATTATTTTTGTGCCGGTTATGGTTTCCAAAACCACTCGAACAAAACTTTCTGACACTACACAATATATGTATATAATATACTTATCTCTGCGTGCGCGCACACGCGCGCGTGTGTGTGCGCGCGCACGCGTGCGCGTGCATGCATGTGTGCGTGCGTGTATGGGTTCTATTTCCTAATCAAATTAGGATATCATAATTATATGATTTGAACCCATATTTTCTTATACTCATAATTTGGCCTGTAAATTATAACTATTTACAAATTAACCACAAAAACTTCTACTTACCACATTTAACCCTTTAATATTATCAAATAACATCTCAAGGTCTTAGTCCTCAATTGTGTATGACCCATTAGGTTTCCTGGCCCATTGGTAGCGAACTATGTATTAATCCAAACTTATTTAAGATTAATAATCCTTGATAATTAGAATTAAATTATTAATTCTAATTATGATTTATTTATTAATTCTCTAATTAATAAATCCATATTCAACTTATCCTAAATGGTAACTACCAATACATCATGAACATCCAAAAGTCCCTAAAGTCTATTGGCTTGACATGAACCTTTCAATAGCAAACAATAGTGCAATAAACTCATTTTACTATACAATATCTCATTCAGCTTAGAGTTTGAAATTAGTACAACACCTTCCAGAATATTAATTAATTCTAGCTCAAATATTTTAGTACTTGTTCCCAGAATCCATTACTCATCATTTGTATCAATTAGAACTATTTTCAATACACAGTCTCTTTGGCTAATGACTTCTCGAGTAGTGATTCCAACAAGTGGCCATCAGATATTCACCCTTTCCATTAGGAGTGGTGATTCCTTTATTATTCTTCTCAGTTACATTTGTTTAATTCCCGTTGTACCTAAAATCCATCCCATAGGTGGTCGTGCCTAGACTCCAGAGATTGGAATCAAAGTACAATGCTTAGCACATAAAGTATCTTGTAGATCTCAAGTCTAAGGATACTAGCACTTTTGCGATGATGAGATTTTATCCCTATACTAAATAGTTATGCATATAATTATCTCATAGCTAGGTCAGCTAAATGTACTTGTTCTAGTAGAAACATCCACATCTTAACTTTGAGCGTAACAATACCCACTGATGCGAGAATCACTACCTGATCAAATCAAGAAGTATAACACGTGCTAATCTTGACGTATTAATGATGCCCTATCTCATTAATACTATGACTAGGGATAATTTAAATATGAAAACTATCCAGTGCAATAGGAATGATAGGAATCAAATTAGGCATGAAGGGCTTTTGCAGGAAGGGGGAAGAAAGACAAAACCACACTTCTTGGTGCTATGGGTAAGAGCAACATTGAAAAAGAATTAAGGGAGTTTTCAAGACAACAAATTCAACAAACCCAGGTCCAAGAAGATTGTGAAGAGATGGAGAGAATAGAAAGGGCCAAAAGATGCACAACAAAAGCAAAAATCCAAGTAGAGGATAAACCCAACCTTTAAACAAGGATTGAAGGCTAAAGGATTATCAAAAAGGGCTCAAGATGACCAACGTTTCATTTGAAAGATCAAGAAAACGAAAAGAAATTGAATAGAGGTCCAAGGAGCTAGCTTTGAAGTGCAACAAAACAAGACAGGACACCCAGAGCCTACTTGCCTCTAGTTGAGAGAGAAGGACCCGGCACCGTGTGTAGTCCTTAGACTTGGTGCCGGGTCTAGTCGAGATCGCTTCGCATTTTTTGTTATTTTTTGCTATTTTCAATCTTTGCACTTGTAATTTAATTTTCAAGACATTTATCATGTTTTGACCTATTTTAAGGCATATAATAGGGCATAAAAACTTATATTAAGGCCATCTAATTTCTATGATAGTTTGCAAATTAGTTAGGGCACCTGCGGCCTATAAATACTCCATTATAGCTTCATTTGTAATAGAATTTAGATTTTAGATTTCAATGATTAAATAGAGCATTGAACTCTTGGATAATAGAACTCCTCCTTAGTTCTTCCTTTTACGACTAAGCAAAGGAATTAGGCCCACCTTTGTTTAGAGTATCTAAAATCCTTGGGTTAATCTAACTTGTTTCTTCATCTTGCGTATTGGGTAGATTCATCGTGGGTGTTGGAAAACCTAGAAGGGTGCCTATTTTTGTCCATCCCACTTGTTCTTGAATCATTTGTAGATTCAATGGTGTTTAGGTGTTAAAGTAGCTGGCCAAATCCTTTTAGAATTTGGGTTCTAGTTGTTCATTCACCAAAGGTTCATACTTTATAGGCATTTTAGTATAGAATTGGGTGACCAATTATTGGGTTTGGTTCTTTAGTCTAATTTCTAAATTTTGGTGCTCTCGAGCTCATATCAAATAAACGTAAATATGGCAAAAATGAAAAACACCATTGCATGTCACATAACAAAAAAAAAAACAAAAACAAAAATAGAGCATCATAGGAAAGCTATTTACCTATGCATTTCTTCATTGGTCTAAGGGGTGTTAGCGCCTCGGTTTGAACCACTTCTGGTTCTAAGATCAATTCTTCAAGCTGTTATCCCGCAAGTCGACGGCTTCTTCTGGGCTTCAACGCAACTCCTCTTGACTTTCAGAATATAACCAAACCTGAAATGCCTAGTGAAAGCTATGGATAAAGAGGATGATCTTCCTATTCTGATTGAATGCCATCAAGCATTAATAAGACAGGTTTCGCACCTCTATTCTTGCTGTTAAAGAAGCACAGAGAACACACACAGGACAGAAGAAAAAGAGAGGCTTGAGGCAAAAAACAATGCTGTTCTTTGAAAGACTCCCCTGTTCTATTGAATCTCCACTGCCTTTGTAATAGGCTATTATCCCGCCATTCAAAAATCAAACAGAAGCCCTAAGGTCCACGTCATGTTAAGCCATGAAACAGGCCTATGGACCATTGGCCTAGTTCTTTGGGTTAAACCTTTAACTTAATTTAATTATTCCTGGACTAATACAAGTCTAATAATTAAATTAATTAAATAACCCAATGGACTAATATAAACCGCAAGCCATGACCCAATTTATTAGGCTTGGCCTTTAATTTAATTTAATTATTTCTGAACTAATACACGCCTAATAATTAAATTAATGAGTTCAAATTCCATCATTTAAGTTTTAGTATGATTAAATTTTATTTTTGATAGGTAGGCTATTTTCGGCCTTGCATGCCTTAGGGAGGAGTAGTGATGTTGTCCTAGGGGAGACATGAAAGGAATGTCCTAATTCTACCCTTGTGCCCTACAACAATCCCTAAGGGATTCATACCTTTTTTGTTCTCTAACTTACCATAATTCTTGACCAATTAAGTTGCTTAATTTATTCAAGCCATTTTATTCTAGAAAATTCCAGCAAGCTTCCATGATCTTGGAGTTTCAAAATTACCTATGGAAGGATAAAATATTGGCCGAAAATGGGGAAGAGTTATAGAAGGTTCCCAAGAGAATAAATCTCCATGGTTGAACCTTCAAACTCCACCCTATGAGTAATCATCTTCTTCTTGTATCAAAATGGAAATTTTTCCATCTTCTTGATCAGTTCAATTGTCGAAACCTTCATCCATTGCTCCCTCTCAAATATTGCCAAAAAAAAAAAAAACCAATTCACTCAGCTTGAAGACTGAAAACTTCAGCTAAAATCGGACTGCACAAAAGCTGTGCAAATCATAAAAATCCTGAACAGTTTTCGCAGCTTGGTGAGCCAAGAACCAAGCTATTTCTTCCACCTTTCCAACCAGAAATTCAACCCTGTCTTTCCTCCATAAAGAAGGCTAGAAACCAGCCTTAAAGGACCCTCCAATACCCCGTCAAACGTCCTGCAAGTTGGCTGAAGCATTGTAGAAAAATTTGAACAGAAATTCCAGCAAGCCATGCGAAAAACACCACTCCATCAATTGTTCTGCATGGGCGTTGGCATTTTCTCCACCCACGGCCTATTCAGGGGCCGTAGACACAGCTACCGAGATAGAAAATGAGGACCGTAGTAGGATGGCATCTATACCTGTCCAGTTGCCAAGGCAACCTTAGGGACACTTCCAAAAACAGCAATCCTGTGAAACCCCAATCAAAACCAGTCTTAGAGTAAGAGGGGTTGGGATGCATATCATACTTTATTACATGTTTAATTATATTTTTATATGATTTTCTGTGTTTTGGATTTGAGATTTATAGTCTTGAAGGCTTGGTTGTGGGTATTGCTTGATAAGGGCAAAATGGTAATTTTGCTTGAGGTGGAAAAAGGGAGATAGCTTGAGGATTGAATAGAAAATATTTTTTTTAGAGGGGAAATAAGAAAAAAAGTTGTTTTGGTGTAGTGGTTAGAGCCCTAAAATTAGTTCTTGAGGTCTTGGGTTCAAATTCCATCATAAGAGTTTTAGCTTGATAAAATTTTATTTTTGCTTGGGAAGTAATAATTTCAGCTTTATGTGCTTGGAGTTGGGTAGAGATGTTGTCCTAAGAGACACATGTTAGGAGTATCCTCATTCTACTCCTTTGCCCTACACGAATTTCCTAAGGGGAATTCATTTCCCCTTGATCTTTGATTTTCCTTATTGCTCAACTCAATAGTTTGATCAAGTTGTTCTAGCCATTTCCTTTCCAGAAATTTTAGTAAAGTACTGTGGTTTTGTAGGATCAAAATGTCTTAGTGAAAGGCATCTTATGGTCTGAAAATGTGGAAGAGTTGTGGGAAATTCCAAGAGGGTAAATCCCTCTAGTGAACTTGCTAAAAATTCACTCTAGCTAGGTTCATTTCCCTTCATGCATAGAACTGAAATTTTCCAGCTTTGTGTGCCTTCAAGGTGTCGAAATTCATAACTATTATTCCCTCCCAAATGCTGCCAGAAAAAGGCCCTTTTGTTCAGCCTAGAATCTAGATTTTTCTAGCTATTTTCGAACTGCACAAAAGTGGTGCAAAACCAGAAAAATTCCTGTGCAAATCGCAGCTTTGGAGATCCAAAACCAAGCTGTTTTCTTCCAGATTTTGTTCAGCACCTTAGCCATGTTTTTCCTCCATGAAGAAGGCTGGAAACTAGATTTGAAAGCCCCTGAAATTCCCCTTCAAAATATCTGCAAGCTGGCTGGAAAATGGCCGCCGAAAAACTGTCCAGGAATTTCAGCCTAGTGAAAATCCTGTGCAGTCTAACTATCCAGCTTGGTTTCCTTATTCTCTCCCAGCCGAAACCCTATCCTTGTTCTGCATAAAATTCCCTTAAACCTTCAGTAACTGAGCTCCATTATCTCCCTTAAGCTTCTGCACGAAATTCAGACATGGCTGCCCGAAAATCTCTCCAACAAATCCCTGCAATCATGCTTGATTGATTACCAAAATTCCAGCCACCTTGGTTTAGCAACCTTCCATAAAGTATCCCTCAAATAACCAGACTTTCTCTTCACCATTATGCTCCTTGTTTTCAGCCACCTTAAGCCTCCTTAAACCAACTTTCAATCAACTGAAATACTGCACAAAACAGACGGCCATGGCAGACTTCAAAAGCTCTCCAACAATCAAGATATTCTTGAATATTTAGTTTCCAAATTTGCTTCCTAAAAATATTCTTCAAGGATTTCAACAACTAGCCTTTCCTTTTCCTTTCCAAACCAGAGGGCCATCTTCCTAAACCCTATAGAACATTTGGCAGCCCTAGTTCTCACAGAATTTGGACAGCTCCAAAACAAAATCTCTCAAATCCCTTAAACCTTCAAGAACACCTACTCCTTCCTTTCACCTAATACCCCTCCAAACCACTTCAAACACTCTCTAAAATTTCTAGATTTATCCTACTCACTACCGTGAGTCCATCAACACCATTCTTAACATCAAACTCCACAAACCAACTTGCTAATATGGATCAAAAACTAGAAATTCTTTGAAGGTTCAAGAACACCTTCAAGGTAGGTTTGTTCTAACAACTTCATCTTCACCAATCTTGATCTCTAGTGAAAATATATATGAATAAACATGCTAATGGTTTCTCTCTCTCTCTCTCTCTCTCTTCCTCTCATAGCCGAAACTCTCTTCTCTTGGCCGGATGGCTTCTTCTCCCATGGCCATGCTTTCTCCATCTTCCCTGGACGAAGCTAGGCATCTAGGAGTTGAGATCCATTCTAAAATCCCTTAAGGTATTCCTCAACCAAGTAAGTCCCTTCAATATTTCTTTTAAATTCTAGATTCATGCCTCTAGGATGATGTTGATAGTATGTGGATTGCGATAGGATTTGAGTATGTATTGTTGAGATTGAAGTATGAATATATGTATGATTGTGAAGTAGATGAGATTTATGCATGAAAGGATTATCTTGGTTGATTGAATGATGATTTGGGGTTTAATGCATGTTTCCATGTCATAGGTAGTATTTGTGATGAAGTGTGCTAGAGATTATGTCACTTTTGGTGAATAGGATTTATATTCATGTTGGATTATTGAAGCCATGATCATATTTATGCTAGTAGAGGTCAAATCATGTCTTGATAAATTTAGATCTATGCTTTATGCATGATTTGGATGATTTGATGAATTGAAGGATTGTATATGTTCTTGATTGTGGTTAGCCATAGAAATTTGATCATGATCTAGTTGTCCCTAAGCTAGTTTTTATTTCATGAATAAAATAATTAATAATATAATTTTACTAGTAATTTTGAAAAACACTAGGAAGGGTAAATCTGGATTGTTATATATAATACGGATATTTTTGTCAAATAAATAATAGCTTTTGCTAGAAAAATAATACACACACACACACACACACACACACACACACAGAGATATATATATATATATATATATATTACTTAAAATAATGAAATCAAATAAAGCCTTTTATGGAAATAATTATAATTAGTAAAATATTTATTACTAAAAATTTAATTATTATCTTTTAATCAAAACCTATTAAGAATTTATTTATTATTGTTCAAACAAGACTCATTAAATTTATTTTCAACTAATTTTAGCTATCAATTATTTTCTAACAACTAAATTATTAATAAATCATTATTTTATTTCATACTACCTAAGACTCTTGAAAAAATAAACTATAAATTTCTCTTAGCAAGATTTAAACTTTCAACTTATTAGAATGTATTTCCCAAACCATTACTTATTTTAAAATTCAAATTAGGCTCAACTTATAAACCTATTTATTTATTGTTTGGCCTTAGAGCTTAGGACACTAGGATCATGGTAGTAGTAAGTTAAGTTGATTTAAAATTGAGGAAGTGGATTGTGGCTTGAAATTGATTGTGATTTGTATTTGCCCATGCAGAGTTAGGTCAGCTGTTGGAGACCTTTTATTGTGAGTAGGAATTAGGTAAGCTCTTGCATAAAACCTGATTGATGTGAAATGTTAATTATGGTAAGCCAAATGTAGAGTGCATGGACACTCATGTTTGTAAAGGCAATTGAGGATTGTCTCCTGTCTTATTTTCGTCAAAAAAATTATTTGAAATCAATAAGCAGATTTATTCAAACTCAAAACTCTTTCTAAAATTGATTTTGACAAAGACTTTGGAAACCCCTAATTGCCATGTTCAAGTGGAACTATGTTTTGTTCATTTTTTTTTTCCCAAGTGGGATATGTTACATTGAGTACACAATAAGGGTGGACTACTAGGGCTAGTCTTTGAGGGGTTAGGGTAAGTCTCCCAGTAGGTGACCACCTCTGAGGGGTGAGTCTTTCCCGAATAAGACGACAGTCCTGTAAGTCGTTCCGGTCCGAGCTAACAGTGTTCTTTTTCAGTCAAGTGACTGTGTTTTGCAGAAATGGATACCCGGTTATTGTTTGGGTATAGAGAAGAGAAGTATCTCGCCTAGTAGGCCGATCGCCTACTTTTGTCAGTCTGCACAAAGTGTGGCATTCTGATCGGTGGTATGCACAAAGTGTGGCATGCTGACCATTCGGTTATGGGGCCCAACGTATGGTAACCCGTAATCCTTTCTTTCGAGTGGTTGATTTTCTAAATTATGTATGGTTGGAAAAGCCAAAACACCACTCTTGCTTTTGATGGATGTTTGCTGCTTGCCAATGATCTCTGATAAAGAATTTTATACTTTGCATTCATGAACTGTTTTCACCCGACACTTAAACACACACGGACTTACTGAGATTTCTATCTCACCACCATTTTTACCATGATTTCAGGTCGATCTTGCTCTGGGGATGAGTAGCTAGATTATGCCTGCTTTGGAAGATTTTCTGATGATTTATTTTTGCGTAATGTTTTGGGGAGATAAGAGTGGATAAATTTTATTATGGATTTGTTTTTGGTATTCTTGGATTAATGTTTATTTTTGGGATGTAATAAATTTTAAGTTCAAGTATCTTTTTTTTATCTCGCTATTTTATTTATGTGACCTAGTTATAAAGACCCCTTATCCTTTGGACGAGGTGACATCCCTGCCCTGGCAGGCCTAGGTAGTAGGGTGTTACAAATAGTATCAGAGACTAAGTTTAGGCAAATAATGATTGTATGCGTGTTGTTTATTTAAGTTCAAATCTTTATCTAACCTATCTTATTGATGCTGTAGGATGGTTAGGATGCTTAGGACAGCGAGGAATGGGCAGCAGTAGCACCCGCCTATCCCTATATACCCTGAGGACCTTCCAGTTTCCCAACCTGCCTCTCACCAGTTATCCCTATAGAGGATAGCAGGGATGATGAGGCCCAGATTATTGAGCCATCCCCAATTCCGGTGATAGACATAAGCTTTGACAGTGAGGATGAGGTGATGATAGTGGAGCCTGAACCCCACCTTCCTATTCCCGAGGTGGACTTAGCAGCAGATAGTGATGACCTGGGGGAGATAGACTATGAGTCTCCACCTAGGCCTTTTTTCCTCCCTTCTTCCAGCCAAGTTGAGCCCGGGGAGAGTTCTAGGCGCCCTGGGAAGGAGCCAGTGGAGGGATTTACTAGCGAGGTTGGGGTAGATTTTTCTAACAACTCTGGGGGATGGTTGTATGAGGCTGATGATAAGGATTCTAATAAGGACTAGAGGACTAGGAGTTATTCTGATTTGGATGTTTATTGGTTTACTGTTTTTCGAGAACTTGGATGTCAAGGATTTTTAATTCTTCTTTCTATCAAAATTTTGAATTTATACAAGTCCATTTTTGAAAGAGAATTTATTCCTTAAACAAAATTTATCTTCGATTTCTATTACACATATTTGACTATGAATGCATGTGCAACTAAAATGATTTGAACCTTACATGCATACACTTATCATTTGGGGTGTGGTTTAGAATGGCACCCAAGCGTCATGCAACTTCAGCAGGTGGAAGAGTTCCGGAGGCCGATCAAGTGGCACCGGAAATGGAAATAGCCCAGATGCAAGCACCCAACCGGGGTGAAGGGAACAGTCAGAATATGGGATCGAGGTTTGAAGTTCCAATTGATGTGACCATGGGCCAAGCATTCAACAAAATGGCCGAGATTTTACAATCAATGACCGAGAGGCGGAACCTAAGGGGTGAGGACGAGGCCTTGGAACCGTTCTTGAAGTTTCAGCCGCCCGTCTTCCTAGGCGAAGCAGAACAAGATTAGAAGGTAGAACAGTAGGTCGAGTAGATGGAGGACATATTCGCAACGCTCCAGTACACCGAGGAGTGGATGGTTAAGTTTGCAGCTTTCCGATTGAGAGGTCCAGCTCGGGCACGGTAGCAGCAGGTCCAAGATGATTGGGAGGTGGACGAACAGGAATGGACGAGCTCCAACTTCGTTGAGGCCTTTAGGACAGAGTATATCCCACAGTGGATTGTGAAGAAGCGAGAAGATGAATTTCAGAATCTGAGGTAGGGAAGCATGTCAGTGGCCTAGTACGCGGCCCGGTTCACCCAGTTGTCCAAATACTACACGATTGGTGGACACCGAACATAATAGGACGAGGCAGTTCGACAAGGGGCTGAGACCGGAGTTGAGGAGAGTATTGGCACCTGCTCTACCGACCACCTATTCGGGGGCTGTAAACGTAGCTACTCGAACAGAGAATGAGGATCACAGAAGGATGGCGGCAAAACCCTTCCAACTGCTAAGGCAGCCGCAGGGATACTTCCCGAGGCTGCAACCCCACAAGTGCCCAGCCAATCACCAATGGCAGAACCGGGGAAGCAAGCCCGGACAGCACCAGCTGGACCTGCCCCAAATCTTCCATCCTACAGGCAGTGTGGAAGGAAAGGCCACACCGAAAGGAATTGTTGGTCTAAGGGTAGTGATTAGAAGTGCTATCACTGTGGCGACCCGAACCACTTGAGGAACACTTGCCGCAAATTGCACCGAGTCGGGCAAGGAAACCCGGCTCAGAACTCGGGACCTAACTGAGCCAACCCCACGAGAGCATCCGGGAGTGGAGCGCCGAAGCCTCAAGTGAAGGCCAAGGTATTCGCTCTCAACGGAGAGATAGTTTAGGCTGATGCAGCGATGGTAGAAGGCACGTTCACTATTTAAGGACGTTCCGTTAATGCTTTGATTGATCCTAGCTCTACTCACTCCTATATAAATAAGTTGTGTGCATGTCATTTGGGTTAGGATGGAGTTGAGCTACCTATCATTCTAGAGGTAAGCACACCTCTGGGGAAAATGGTGCAAGAGGATCGGTATATAAAGAATGTAAAATTAATGTGGGGAGAGAAAGCCTGGAGAGAGATTTGATAGTGTTAGACATTGAGGATTATGACCTGATTTTGGGGATGGACTGGTTCGACAAGCACAGGGCTAGGGTGGACTGTAAAAATAAAACAGTCCAGTTCATCAGATCGGGTTGTGACGTATTGGAATTTAAGGGCAAGAGGGTGAAAGAATGTAAGTACTTGATTGCGGGGGCTAAAGCCTAGAAATTGTTGAAGCAAGGGTGTCAAGGGTACCTGGCTTACGTGATAAATAAGCCAAAGGACTAGTGCACTCTGGAGGACACTGAGGTAGTGAAGGATTTACCCGATATGTTTCCAGCGGAGCTTGATTCTGTACCTCCTAGTAGAGAGGTGGAATTCACCATCGACTTAGTTCCGGGAGCGGAATTAATATCGCAGACTCTATACCGGATGGTACCGGCAGAGTTGAAAGAGTTGAAAGAGCAGCTGGAGGAGTTAGTAAGTCAAGGTTATATCAGACCTAGCACGTCACCTTGGAGAGCGCCTGTGCTATTTTTGAAGAAAAATGACGGCACTCTGAGGCTATGCATTGACTACCGGGGTTTGAATAACTTAATGGTCAAGAACAAATATTCCTTACCGTTGATTGATGAACTATTCGACCACTTGCAAGGGTCCAATTGCAACTCTAAGTTAGATCTGAGGTAACAGTACTACTAGGTGCGGATAAGAGAGGATGATATCCCCAAGATAGCCTTCAACACCAGATATGGACACTATGAGTTCGTGGTGATGCCGTTCAGGGTGACAAACACCCCAGCAGTATTCATGGACCTGATGCACCGAGTATTCCGACCCTATCTGGACAAAGTTCGTAGTGGTCTTCATCGACGATATCTTGATTTACTCCAAGAGTCCAGAAGTGCATGCGGAGCATCCGAAGCTCGTATTGGAGAAGCTTCGGGAGCACAAACTGTACGCTAAGTTCAGCAACTGTGAATTCTGGTTGGATAGTGTGGCATTCCTTGGCTATGTGGTGATTAAGGAGGGAATTAAGGTTGAAGCAGTATCAGACTTGAAGTAGCCGGAGAGTATCACCGAGATCCGGAGTTTCTTGGGGCTGGCCAGTTACTACCGAAGGTTTATCAAGGGATTTTCGACACTTGCATCACCAATGACCTGATTATTGCGAAAGGATATTCCATATGTGTGGAACAAGAAATGCGAGAAGAGTTTTCAAGAACTGAAGTGCAGACTGATGACAGCACCGGTATTGAGTCTACCGGAGGAAGGCAAACCATACGCACTGTATACCGATGCTTTGAAACAAGAACTGGGAGTAGCATTGATGTAGGATCGGAAGGTGAATGCTTATGCTTCTCGAAAGCTGAGACCTCATGAAGTCAACTACCCTGCTCATGATTTGGAGCTGGCAGCTATAGTGTTCGCCCTAAAGAAATGGCGACACTACCTGTATGGAGCCGAATATGAGGTGTTCACCGATCATAAAAGTCTGAAGTATATCTTCTCCCAGAACGATCTGAACTTGAGGCATCAAAGATGGATGGAATTCTTTGAAGAATACCGATGCTCGATCAACTACCATCCCGGGAAGGCCAATGTTGTGGCAGACGCCCTGAGCAGGAAGGTTGGGATGGCCAAGTTAAGAGTGCAGGAAATGCAAGCGGTTCAGGATGTGTTGGACAGAGGGGTGGAAGTGCAAGATAAAGGATTTGTCATCAGCAATTTGAAGTTGGTGCCGGACCTAAAGAAGGAAATCGTGGAAGCTCAGCAAAATAACGCTGAGTTCCAACTTTTTAAGGATAAGGAGCTAAAGCAGCCCGGCAGTGAATTCTGTCTAGACGAGATGAGAGTTCTACATTCTAGGGATCGGTTGTGTATACCCGGAGAGCAATAATTAAAGGACCGAATTTTGGAAGAAGCGCACAAGAGCAATTACGCCATTCATCCGGGGGAAGTCAAGATGTATCAAGACTTGAAGAGAGCCTATTGGTGGCCCGGACTGAAGCGAGATGTGGTCAAGTATGTCTCGACCTGTCTCACCTGCCAAAAAGTCAAAGCGGAGCATAAGAAGTCAGTGGGACTATTGCAGCCATTGCCAGTGCCGGAATGGAAGTGGGAAGAGGTGACTATGTATTTCATCACCGAGCTTCCCATGTCAAGGACTCAAAAGGACGCCATATGGGTAGTGGTGGATCGACTAACCAAGTCGGCCCATTTCATACCGGTGAATGTGAGGGACTCGATAGAAAAGCTGGCTCAGACTTATGTTCGAGAGATTGTTCAACTACATGGAGTGCCTTCAAGCATAGTGTCAAATTGAGACCCGAGGTTTACGTCTCGTTTTTGGGGAATGCTTCAGGAAGCAATGGGGTTGAATCTGAAATTCAGTACGATAGCGCATCCGCAGACCGATGGGCTGTCAGAGAGGGTGATACAAATATTGGAAGATATGCTAAGAGCCTGTGTTTTGGACTTCGGAGATAAATGGATAGAGTGTGTACCGTATGCAGAATTATCATATAACAATAGCCATTAAGCTTCGATCGGGATGGCACCGTATGAGGCTTTATATGGGCGCAAATGTCAGGTACCGTTATTTTGGAGTTGGTCCGAAGACGATCATGTGAGCAAAACCGGAGAAGTATGTGTCAAAGAAATGTTGGATAAAGTGAAATTGATCAGGGAGAGGTTAAAGGAGGCATAGAGTCGGCAGAAGAGCTTTGCGGACAACCGGCGAAGAGAATTAGAATTTCAAGTCGGGGACAACGTATTTTTGAAGTTGACACTGAATAGAGGAATTTTAAAGCATCCAAAGGGCAGAAAATTGAATCTGAGATATTTGGGGCCATTTTGATTAAGGAAAGAATTGGACCGGTAGCTTACTGATTAGACCTGCCGGACGGGTTCACGGGTATCCATGACGTTTTTCATGTGTCACAATTGAAGAAGTATAATGCGGATCCTGGTCATTTATTGAATGATGAACCGTTAGTATTGCAGCCCGACCTGAGTTATGTGGAGAAGCCTGTACGGATATTGGACCGCAGTGTCAAGACTCTCTGGAACAAACAAATACCAATGGTTAAGATTCAGTGGGAGCATTATAGCTCACAGGATACCACCTAGGAGTCGGAAGAATGGGTTAAAGGAAGTATCCCGAGTTGAAATAGAGGTATGCTTGAATTTCAGGACGAAATTCTTCTAAGGAGGGGATGAGGTGAAACCCCAGTCAAAACCAATCATAGAGTAAGGGGGGTTGGGATGCATATCATACTTTATTGCATGTTTAATTATATTTTTATATGATTTTCTGTGTTTTAGATTTGAGATTTATTGTCTTGAAGGCTTAGTTGTGGGTATTGCTTGAGAAGGGCAAAATGGTAATTGTGGTAGAGGTGGAAAAAGGGAGATAGCTTGAGGATTGAATAGAAAATATTTTTTTAGAGGGGAAATAAGAATAAAAGTTATTGTGGTGTAGTGGTTAGAGCCTTAGAATTAGTTCTTCAGGTCTTGGGTTCAAATTCCATCATAGGAGCTTTAGCTTGGTTAAATTTTATTTTTTCTTGGGAAGTAATAATTTCAGCTTTATGTGCTTGGGGTAGGGTAGAGATGTTTTCCTAAGAGAGACATGTTAGGAGTATCCTCATTCTACTCCTTTGCCCTACACGAATTTCCTAAGGGGAATTCATTTCCCATTCATCTTTGATTTTACTTATTGCTCAACTCATTAGTTTGATCAAGTTTTTCTAGCCATTTCCTTTCCAGAAATTTCAGTAAAGTATTGTGGTTTTGTAGGATCAAAATGTTTTAGTTAATGGAATCTTATGGTCTGAAACTGTGGAAGAGTTGTGGGAGATTCCAAGAGGATAAATCCCTCTAGTGAACTTGCTAAAAATTCACTCTAGCTAGGTTCATTTCCCTCATGCATAGAACAGAAATTTTCCAGCTTTGTGTGCCTTCAAGGTGTCGAAATTCATAACCATTATTCCCTTCCAAATGCTTCCAGAAAAGGCCCTTTTGTTCAGCCTAGAATCTCAATTTTTCTAGCTATTTTTGAACTGCACAAAAGTGGTGCAAAACCAGAAAAATTCTTGTGCAAATCGCAGCTTTGGAGATCCAAAACCAAGCTGTTTTCTTCCAGATTTTGTTCAGCACCTTAGCCATGTTTTTCCTCCATGAAGAAAGCTGGAAACCCGCCTTGAAAGCCCCTAAAATTTCCCTTCAAAATCTCTGCAAGCTGGCTGGAAAATGGCAGCCGAAAAACTGTCCAGGAATTCCAGCCTAGCGAAAATCCTGTGCAGTATAACTATCCAACTTTGTTTCCTAATTCTCTCCCATCCGAACACCCATCCTTGTTCTGCATAAAATTCCCTTAAACCTTTAGTAACTGAGCTCCATTATCTCCCTTAAGCTTCTGCACAAAAATCACTCCAACAGATCCGTACAATCATACTTGAATGATTACTAAAATTTCAACCACCTTGGTTTAGCAACCTTCCATAAAGTATCCCTCAAATAACCAGACTTTCTCTTCACCATTATGCTCCTTGTTTTCAGCCACCATAAGCCTCCTTAAACCGACTTTCAATCAACCAAAATACTGCTCAAAACAGACGGCCATGGCAGACTTCCAAAGCTCTCCAACAATTAAGATATTCTTGAATATTTAGTTTCCAAATTTGCTTCCTAAAAATATTCTTCAAGGATTTTAACAACTAGCCTTTCCTTTTCCTTTCCAAACCAGAGAGCCATCTTCCTAAACCCTACAGAAAATTTGGCAGCCCTAGTTCTCACAGAATTTCGACAGCTGCAAAAAAAAATCTCTCAAATCCCTTCAACCTTCAACAACACACACAACACACCAAGAACACCTACTCATTCCTTTCACCTAATACCCGTCCAAACCAATTCAAACCTTTTCTAAAATTTCTAGATTTAACCTACTCACTGCCGTGAGTCCATCAACACCATTCTTAACATAAAACTCCACAAACCAACTTGCTAGTATGGATAAAAAAACAAGAAAATTCTGTGAAGGTTCAAGAACACCTTCAAGGTAGGTTTGTTCTAACAACTTCATCTTCTCCAATCTTGATCTCTAGTGAAAATATATATGAATAAACATTCTAATGGTCTCTCTCTCTCTCTCTCTCTCTCTCTCTCTCTCTCTCTCTCTCTCTTTCTCTCTCTCTCTCATGGCCGAAACTCTCTTCTCTTGGCCGGATGGCTTCTTCTCCCATAGCCATGCTTTCTCCATCTTCCTTGGACGAAGTTAGGCAACTAGGAGTTGAGATCCATTCAATCTTTCAAGGTATTTCTCAACCAAGTAAGTCCCTTCTATCTTTCTTTTAAAATCTAGATTCATGTCTCTAGGATGATGTTGATAGTATGTGGATTATGATAGGATTTGAGTATGTATTGTTGAGATTGAAGAATGAATATATGTATGATTGTGAAGGGGATGGGATTTATACATGGAAGGATTATCTTGGTTGATTGAATGATGATTTGGGGTTTGATGCATGTTTCCATGTCATAGGTAGTATTTGTGATGAAATATGCTAAAGACTAGGTCACCTTTGGTGAATATGATTTATATTCATGTTGGATTATTGAAGCCATGATCATATTTATGCTAGTAGAGGTTAGATCATGTCTTGATAAATTTAGATCTATGCTTATATGCATGATTTGGATGATTTGATGAATTGAAGGATTGTATATGTTCTTGATTGTGGTTAGCCATAGAAATTTGGTCATGATTTAGTTGTCCCTAAGCCAATTTTTATTTCATGAATAAAATAATTAATAATATAATTTTACTAGTAATTTCGAAAAACCCTAGGAAGGGTAAATCTTGATTATTATATATAATAAGGATATTTAAGTCAAATAAATAATAGCTTTTGCTAGGAAAATAATATACATACATATATATATATATATATAGATATTACATAAAATAATGAAATCAAATAAAGCCTTTTATGGAAATAATTATAATTAGTAAAATATTTATTACTAAAAATTTAATTATTATCATTTAATCAAAACCCATTAAGAATTTATTTATTATTGTTCAAGCAAGAATCTTTAAATTTATTTTCAACTAATTTTAGCTATCAATTATTTTCTAACAACTAAATTATTAATAAATCATTTTTTTATTCAATACTACCTAGGACTCTTGATAAAATAAACTCTAAATTTTTCTTAGCAAGATTTAAACTTTCAACTTATTGGAATTTATTTTCCAAACCATTAATTATTTTAAATATCAAATTACGCTCAACTTATAAACCTATTTATTTATTGTTTGGCCTTAGAGCTTAGGACACTAGGATCATGGTCGTAGTAAGTTAAGTTGATTTAAAATTGAGGAAGTGGAATGTGGCTTGAAATTGATTGTGATTTCTATTTGCCCATGCAGGGTTAGGTCAGCTGTTGGAGACCTTTTATTGTGAGCAAGAATCAGGTAAGCTCCTGCATAAAAACTGATTGATGTGAAATGTTAATTATGGCAAGCCAAATGTAGAGTGCATGGACACTCATGTTTGTAAAGGCAATTGAGGATTGTCTCCTGTCTTATTTCTGTCAAACAAATTATTTGAAAACCAATAAGCATATTTATTCAAACTCAAAACTCTTTCTAAAACCGATTTTGACAAAGACTTTGGAAACCCTTAATTGCCATGTTCAAGTAGAACTGTGTTTTGTTCATTTTTTTTCCCAAGTGGAATATGTTTCGTTGAGTACTCAATAAGGGTGGACTACTAGAGCTAGTCTTTGAGGGGATAGGGTAAGTCTCTCAGTAGGTGACCACCTCTGAGGGGTGAGTCCTTCCCGAATGAGACGACAGTCCAGTAAGTCGTGCCGGTCCGAGCTAGCAGTGTTCTTTTTCAGTCAAGTGATTGTGTTTTGCCCAAATGGACACCCGGTTATTGTTTGGGTATAGAGAAGGAGGAGTATCTTGCCCAGTAGGACGATCCCCTACTTTTGTCAGTCTGCACAAAGTGTGGCATTCTGACCAGTGGTATACACAAAGTGTGGCATGCTGACCATTCGGTTATGGGGCCTAACGTGTGGTAACCATTAATCCTTTCTTTCGAGTGGTTGATTTTTTTAAATTATGTATGGCTAGAAAAGCCAAAACACCACTCTTGGTTTTGACGGATGTTTATTGTTTGCCAGTGATCTCTTATAAAAAAATTTATACTTTGCATTCATCAAGTGTTTTCACCCGACACTTAAACACACATGGACTTACTGTGATTTTTGTCTCACCACCATTTTTACCATGATTTCAGGTCGATCCTGCTGTGGAGTTGAGTAGCTAGATTATGGCTGCTTTGGAAGATTTTCTGATGATTTATTTTTGCCTAATGTTTTGGGGAGATGAGAGTGGATAAATTTTATTATGGATTTATTTTTGGTATTTTTGGATTTATTCTTGGATTGATTTTATTTTTGGGATGTAATAAATTTTAAGTTCAAGTATCTTATTTTTATCCCGCTATTTTATTTGTGTGACCTAGTTATAAAGACCCCTTGTCTTTCGGACGGGGCGACATCCCCGGCCCTGGCGGGCCTAGGTTGTGGGGTGTTATAAATCCAACAAGCGCCCCGCCAACCAACAGTGGCAGAATCGGGGAAAGCAAGCCCGGATAGCACCAGTTGGACCTACTCAGAACTTTCTGTTATGCCGGTAGTGTGGGAAAAGAGGCCACACAGAGAAGAACTGTTAGTCTAAAGGAGGTGAATGGAAATGTTATCACTATGGCAACCCGAACCACTTGCGAAACGCCTGCCCAAAACTGAACCGAACCGGGTAAGGAAATCCGGCTCAGAATCCATGACCTAATTGAGCTAATGCTTTGGGAACATCCAGGAGTGGAGCACTGAAGCCTCAAATGAGAGCCAAGGTATTCGCTCTCAACAAAAAAGAGGTTGGAATCGATGCAGCTGTAGTGGAAGGTATGTTTACTGTCCAAGGACGTTCCGTTAATGCATTAATAGACCCTGGATCTACTCAATCCTATTTAAACAAGATCTGTTCATGTCATTTGGGTTGGGATGGAGTGGATCTATGTTTTATTTTATTGGTAAGTACACCTTTGGGAAAGATGGTGCAAGTAAATCGATATGTGCGAAATTGCAAAATTGATGTGGGGAGTGAAAACTTGGATGGAGATTTGATAATGTTGGATATTGAGGATTATGATGTGATATTGGGAATGGATTAGCTAGCAAAGCCTGGGGCTAGAGTAAAATGTAGGAATAAATCAGTCTAGTTCATTAGACTGGGTTGTGATGTGTTGGAATTCGATGGCAAAAGAGTGAAAGAATTGAAGTATTTGATAGCGGGGCCTAAGGCCCAGAAGTTGCTGAATCAAGGATGTCAAGGATACTTAGTGTATGTGATAAACAAGCTAAAAGACTAGTGTACTCTGGAGGATACCGAGATAGTGAAGGACTTTCACGTTGTGTTCCCAGCGGAACTTACCTCTCTACCTCCCAGCCGAGAAGTTGAATTCACCATTGACCTAGTTTCGAGAGCTGAACCAGTATCTCAAACTCCGTACCGGATGGCTCTGGCAGAGCTGAAAGAGCTGAAGGAGCAGTTAGAAGAGTTAGTGAAGTAAGGCAACATCAAACCTAGAACGTCGCCTGGGAACACCCGTATTGTTTGTGAAGAAGAAGGATAAGACTCTGAGGCTGTGTATCGACTATCAAGGCTTGAACAATCTGACGATCAAGAACAAGTATCCCCTACCGCTGATTGATGAGCTGTTCGATCAGTTACAAGGATCCAGTTGTTACTCCAAATTGGACCTGAGGCAAGGGTACTATCAAGCGCAGATAAAAGAGGAGGATATCCCCAAGACAGCTTTTAACACCAGATTTGGACACTATAAGTTCGTGGTAATGCTGTTCGTGTTGACCAATGCTCCAGCAATGTTTATGGATTTGATGCATCGCGTATTCCGACCCTATCTGGACAAGTTTGTGGTAGTCTTTATCGACAACATCCTAATTTATTCCAAGAGTCTGGAAGAGCATGCAAAACATCTAAAGCTCTATTGGAGAAGCTACGGGAGTACAAGCTTTTTGCCAAGTTTAGCAAGTGTCAGTCCTGGCTGGATAGTGTAGCATTTCTTGGCCATGTGCTAACCAAGGAGAGAATCAAGATAGACCCAGTAAAGGTTAAAGTAGTGTCAGACTAGAAGCAACTGGAGAATATCACTGAGATTCGAAGTTTCTTGGGATTGGCTGGTTAATATAGAAGGTTCATCAAAGGATTCTCGACGCTCGCATTGCCCATGACTTGACTGCTGAGAAAAGATGTTCCATTTGTTTAGAGTGAAAAATGCGAGAAAAGTTTCCAAGATGTGAAGTGAAGATTGATGACAACACCAGTGTTGAGCCTACCAGAAGGAGATAAGCCTTACACGCTGTATCCCGATGCCTCGAAAAAAGGTTTGCAGGCAATATTGATGCAAAATCGGAAGGTAATCGCTTATGCTTCTCGAAAGTTGAGGCCTTACGAAGTCAACTACCCTACACATGATCTAGAGATGGCGGCCATTGTGTTCACTCTAAAGAAATGGCGACACTATCTGTACGGGGTGGAATATTAAGTGTTCACTGACCATAAAAGCCTAAAGTACATCTTCACCCAGAAGGATTTGAATTTGAGACAGTGAAAGTGGATGAAATTTTTAGAAGAGTATCGTTGTCCAGTCAACTATCATCCCGGGAAGGCCAACGTTGTTGTTGATGCCCTGAGCAGAAAAGTTACTATAGCGAGATTAAGACTGCTAGAGATTCAAGTAGTCCAAGATGTGTTGGACAGAAGAGTGGAAGTACAAGAGAAGAGAATTGTTGTTAGCAACCTGAAGTTAACACTAGACCTAAGGCAGGAAATTGTGGAAGCTCAGCAAAGTAACGTAGAATTTCAGCTTTTCAAGGACAATGATTTTAAATGGCAAGGCAGTGAATTCCTGCAAGGTGTGGTGGGAGTTTTATATTTCCAAGATCGGCTGTGTGTACCCGAAAAGCATCAATTGAAGGACAGAATTTTGGAAGAGGCGCATAAGAGCAAGTACGCCATTCATTTGGGGGAAGTCAAAATGCACCAGGATCTGAAAGAGGCCTATTGGTGGCCCGGAATGAAGTAAGATATGGTTAAGTATGTCTCGGCATGTCTCACCTATCAGAAAGTCAAAGTGAAGCACAAGAAGTTAGGGGGATTGTTACAACCATTGCCAGTGCCTGAATGGAAGTGGGCGGAAGTGACCATGGATTTTGTCACTGGACTTCCTATGTCAAGGACCCATAAATGACGCTATATGGGTAGTGGTGGATCGACTGACCACATCGGCTCACTTCATACCAGTGAATGTTAGAGATTCTATGGAGAAGTTGGCTCAAACCTGTGTGCGAGAAATAGTCCGACTACATGGAGTACCTTCGAGTATTATGTCTGACCGAGACCCAAGGTTTACCTCTCGTTTTTGGGGCAAGTGTCAAGAAGTAATGGGGTCGAGTTTGAAATTCAGTACGATGGCGCATCTGCAAACCAATGGGCAGTCTGAAAGGGTTATATAGATATTGGAAGATATGCTAAAAGCTTGTGTGCTGGATTTCAGGGATAAATGGATTGAATATGTGCCATCTGTGGAATTATCCTATAATAATAGTTATCAAGCTTTAATTGGGATGGCTCCATATGAGGCCCTATATGGACGCAAGTGTCATGTACCGTTATACTAGTGTTGGTTAGAAGATGGACACATAAGCAAAATCGGAGAAGTCAGTGTTCAGGAAATGTTGGACAAAGTTAAATTAATCAGGAAAAGGCTGAAGGTAGCTCAGAGCCGACAGAAGAGCTACGCAAATAATAGGCAGAGAGAGTTGGAGTTTCAAGTAGGAGACAGTGTATTTTTGAGATTGACGCCAAATAGAGGCATCTTGAAGCATCCAAAAGGTGGAAAGCTGAATCCGAGGTACTTGGGACCGTTTTCGATAAAGGAAAGGATTGGATCGGTAGCATATTGATTGGACTTGCCAGAAGGATTGACGGGAATTCATGATGTGTTTCATATGTCATAGTTAAAGAAGTACAATGCCGATCCCAGTCATATTCTGAATGATGTGCCGTTGGTGTTGCAACCCGATCTGAGCTATGTGGAGAAACCCGTGCAAATATTAGACTGCAGTATTAGGAATCTCCGAAACAAGCAGATACCGATGGTAAAAGTTCAATTGGAGCATCAAGGCATGCGAGATGCCACAAGGGAATCTGAAGAGTAGGTAAAGCAGAAGTATCCCGATCTGAGATAGAGGTATGCCTGAATTTTGGGACAAAATTCTCCTAACGAGGGGAAGATGTGAAACCCCAATTAAAACCAACCTTAGAGTAAGGGGGGCTGGGATGCATATCATATTTTCTTACATGCATGAATATATTTTTATATGATTTTATATGCTTTAGATTTGTGATTTGTAGACTAGAAGTCTTAATTGTGCTTATTGAGTAAGAAGGACAAAATGGTAATTTTGCTTGACGTAGAAATAGGGAGATAGCTTGAGGGTTAAATAGGAAAAATATTTGGGAGAGAAAATAAGAACAAGAGTTGTTGTAATTTAGTGGTTAGAGCTTTAGAAGAAATCTTTGAGGTCTTGAGTTCAAATTCCATCATTTAAATTTTAGTATGATTAAATTTTATTTTTGATAGGTAGGCTATTTTTGGCCATGCATGCCTTAGAGAGGAGTAGGGATGTTGTCATAGGGGAGACATGAAAGGAATGTCCTAATTCCACTGTTGTGCCCTACAAAAATCCCTAAGGGATTCATACCCTTTTTGTTCTCTAACTTACCTTAATTCTTGACCAATTAAGTTGCACAATTTATTCAAGCCATTTTATTCCAAAAAATTCCAGCAAGCTTCCTTGATCTTGGAGTTTCAAAATTACCTATGGGAGGGTAGCATATTGGCCGAAAATGGGGAAGAGTTATGGAAGGTTCCCAAGAGAATTAATTTCCATGGTTGAACCTTCAAAGTCCACCCTATGAGTGATCATCTTCCTCTTGTAGCAAACTGGAAATTTTTCCCACTTCTTGATCAGTTCAATTGTCAAAAACTTTAGCCATCTTTCCTCTCAAATACTACCAGAAAAATAACCAATTCACTCAGCGTGAAGACTGAAAACTTCAGCCAAAACTGGACTGCACAAAAGCTGTGCAAACCAGAAATATCCTGGACAGTTTTCGCAGCTTGGTAAGCCAAGAACCAAGTTGTTTCTTCCACCTTTCCAACCAGCAATTTAACCATGGCTTTCCTCCATAAAGAAGGCTAGAAACTAGCCTTAAAGGACCCTCCAATACCCCTTCAAACCTCCTGTAAGTTGGCTGAAGCATTGCAGAAAAATTTGCACAGAAATTCCAGCAAGCTATGCGAAAAAAAACCAACCAGAAATTCTGGCTTTGTTTCTTCTTCACCCTTCTCCGAAACATACTCCATTCTTTCTGTAAAACTCACCTTGGTCAGCCATGAACAGAACTTCATCATCCCCACCATTGTTCTGCACGAAAAGAGCTCCATGGCTACCCCTTAAATCACTTCTTCAATTGCTGCAATCAAGCCTACATTTGGAGTCCAAAATTCTAGCAATTATTTCATCAAACATCTATGGATTAAGCCTCAACAATCCAGAAAATTTCCTTACCATTACATTCCATAATTTGGTCACCCTAAAGCTCTTTCAAGCATCAGTCATCTCAGCAAAATCCCAGCCAAACATTCGGCCATTGAAACTCCCAAAGGACCTCCCTCAACCAAGATCTTTCTTACCATATTTGCTTCCTAATTCACTCCCTAAATTTCTCCATTTTGAATATCAAACAAAAAACTTTACTTTTCTCCCAAATCTGAGAATTCAATCAGCAGAAATTACCAATCCATTCGGCCACCCTTCCCACGCAAAATTTCGGCTAGCTATCTTCTATTCTCTCATTTCTCTCCGAAGCTCCAAGAACAATAAGAACACACACCACCATTCTCCACGCCTAAGACCGCTCTAAACCCCTTCAATCTTCTCCTAAAACTCCATATCACACCTACTCATCCTCTTGAATCCATTTATGCAATTTATAACAACAAACGCTGAAATTAAGTTTTACTTTCGGATAAAAAACCAGAATTTTCATTGAAGGCTCAAGAACATTGTCAAGGTAAGCATGAACGATTATGTTCATCTTCCTTCCTCTTCAACCATTAATGAAATATACTAATAATCTTTCTCTTTCTCTTTCTCTCTCTCTCTCTCTCGGCTGAAAGGTTACTCTAACCATGTCCATTTTTCTTCTTCCTCCTTGGACGCATCAAGCTTTCCAAACGTGAGGATTCTTTTGAAACTTCTTCAAGGTAGTCATCATTAAAGTATGTCTCTTCAATATTCTCTTTAAATTCGAGATTCATGTCTCTTGGATATAGTTGGATGAGGATGGAATATATTTGCAGATTGGGTATGTGTTTTTATAATGGAGTTAGAATCGATGCATGAGGGTGATTGGTCTTGGTTGAATTTTATGATGTTTTAGGGTTTGTTGCAGGTTTTCATATTGTGAGTAGTATGAATGATTAAGCATTATAGATATTATGTCACCTTTGGTGAATAGGGTTTTATGTTCGTGTATCCTTGATTGAAGCCATGAATATGATTATGTTTAGTAGAGTTTAGATCATGTGTTGGTAGATTTGGATCTATGCTTTTATTCATGACATGGATAGTTTGTTGATTGGTATAGAGTGTATGTTCATGATTATGGTTAGCAATAGGAATTATGATCATGACCTTATTGTTCCTAAGCTGTTTCAGTTAGCCAATTTTATTTCATTAAAAAAAAATTAATACTGTATTTTCTTCTAGTGATTTCGAAAACCCTAGGAAAATGTGGATTTGGACTGTTCTATGAAATAGAGATATTTTAACCAAATAAATGATTTCTTTTATTAAAATTAAAATATATAAATATTATATATAATAATAACATTAAATAAAACCTTTTATAAAAATAATCATGATAGGTACAATATTAATCTTGTAAGTCATATATTCATAAATACTAGTAAACATTTATTTATTATCCATTTAATCAAACATATTAAAATTTACTTGTTAATAATTTTATTTACCAATTATTTTCTAATCATTAATGGATTATTATTTTAAATAATATCATCAAGGACCTAGGACCTTTCATCAAATGAACCCTAGTTATTTTATTATCAAGCTAGATTTATTTTATAAAATCATTTTTGATTATCTAGCTTTAAAGTCTGGAACACTAGGGTCATGATTGTGGTAAGTGGAGTTAGGATTATTTATGATAGCAAATTTTGGCTTGAGTTTAATTATAGCTTATGTTTACCCCAGACGAGGTTAGGTCGACTTTTGGAGATTTTTTATTTATCTTGCGCAAAGGATCATGTAAGCTCCATAATAAAACTTTTTTGTTTTAAAAGGTTACCATTGCAAGCTAAACACGAAGTATGTGAACACTGATCTGGTAAAGGCAATTAAGGACTGTTTCATTTCTTGTTCAGTCAAAGCAACTATTTGAAAATCAACAAGCAATTTTACTCAAACAACAAACTGTTTTAAAACTAATTTTAATAAGGTCTTTAGAAACCCTTGATTGCCAATTTCAAGTAAAGCTATGTTTTACCAGTTTTCTGCCAAGTGGAACAATCATCGTTAAGTACTCAATAAGGGTAGGCTAGTAGTACTAGTTTTGAATAGTAAGAGGGAGTCTTCTGGCAGGAGACCACCTCCAGAAGATGAACTCAACTTAGAGAAATGTCAGTACTACTTAGTCATGCCGGTCCGAGCTAGCAAGTTTCAGTCATGTGGACTGTGTGTTACTGGAATGGAAAACCAATTTTATTTGCATGTAGAGAAGAAGGAGTGTCTTACCCAGTAGGCCGATCACCTACCTTTTTATCAGTGTGCACAAAGTGTGGCATTTTAACCGTTGTACAGTTATGGGGCCCAATGTGTGGTAACCCATGGCCGCCCTTTTGAGCATTTGATTTTATTGTACATGTATGGTTGGAAAGCCAAAACGTCACTCTTAATTTTAACAATGTTTATTGCTTGCCAATACTTTTTCTTATGAAGTTCTTACATCTTGCATACATGAACTGTTTTACTGAACACTTCGAGCACACACGGACTTGCTGAGATTTTTATCTCATCACCCTTTTTACTATGATTTCAGGTCAATCCTGCTGTGGGGTTGAGTAGCTAGTTGTTGCCTGCTTAGAAGATATTCTGTTATTCATTTTACGTAATGCTTTGGGAGTTGAGAGTGAACAATTTTTATTTCTAATTTGTTCTTGAATTTTGGGTTGTAATAAGTTTTAAATTTCAAAGTATTTTTTAATTTTTTGTTGTATGTCCTAGTTATAAGGTCCCCTTATCCTTTGGATGGGACGACATCCTCAGCCCTGTTGGGCCTAGGTAGCGGGGGGTTACAAAGTACATGCTTCCAGCTTTGTCAGACCCCCAACTCATACTCAAGCGATAGAGTATTTGTCCACGCTATAGTAGTAATAATTAGGGTTTCTTCTAAATATTACTTTTAGATTCTACTATTACGGGTCCCATTCTATGTATTCGAAATACACTCATTCTATGAAGTGAGTGGACTACTCAATGGCTAAAGGTAAGTCATTCCCCATTTGAAATTCACATTCTCACCAATCGGTTAAAGACAAATATTTATATGTAAAGTAACCCATGATCCATACATTAATCTGAAAGACCACCATTCACATGGAGTACTTACTTAAGCACAATCGTTATTTCCAAACATAAATAATGCACAAATAAAATGTAAATTCACAAATAATCTTTTTAGAATAAATTCTTTTACTAATAAATTCGATAATTACATCAAAAACCTAGTCTATAGGGCATACAATCCAACAAACTCCCAGTTGCACTTTACGACTAAGAAAGTCCGTAGGTGCCCACCCCTATGATGTCTAAGTGTCTTTTGAAGACTCTCTCAACTAAAGGCTTAGTGAAGCAATCTGCTAGGTTGTTCTCCGAGGCTATTTGTTCTACCACGATTTCTTGTATCTGGATGAAATACTAGATCAAGTAGTACTTCCACTTGATGTGCTTCCCCTTCTTGTGGTTCCTGGGTTCTTTGGATTGCGAGACTTCTCCAGTGTTATCACAATACACCACAATAAGTCTATCCATGTGTGGCACAACTCCAAATTCTGAAAGGAACTTTCAGAGCTAGACTGCTTCCTTGGATGCCTCCAAAGCTGCCATATACTCAGCTTTCATGGTTGAGCCAGCAATGCAAGATTGCTTGATACTTCTCAATGAAACAGCTCCTCTAGACAAGGTAAAGACATATCTACTAGTAGATTTTCTCTCATCCTTATCTGCTTGGAGTCTGAGTCTGTGTATCCAATAGGAACCAAGTCATCAGCCCTATGAACCAGTATATAATCTCTCGTACCTTTGGGGTACTTAAGAATATGCTTTACAGCTTGCTCAAGGTTTGACTAATATATGCTAACTAAGCCTATGGTAAAGCAGATATTTGGCCTACTACACAACATGGCATATATGAGACTTCCCACAGCCGAAGCGTAGGGAATCCTATGCATTTTTTTTTTCTTGAGACGTAGGACAGTCATTTGAACAAAAAGATAACGCATGTCTTCAAGGGATTAGAGCTCCTTTGCATGAGTCCATGTTGGACTTGGCCAGCATCTTGTCAATGTATGTCGATTGGGATAATCCTAACATTTTCTGCTTCCTATTTTTAAGCAGCTTAATCCCGAAAATGTAACTGACTTCTCCCAATTCCTTCATACTGAAATGAACAGATAGTTATACCCTAGTAGATGATAGTATTCCTACATTATTCCCGATGAGTAGAATATCATCCATATATAGGACAAGAAAAACCACATTTATGCCTTCCAATTGGTTGTACACATATAGTTCATCCTTATTTTGAATGAAACTGTAAGACTTTACAGTCTCGTCAAAATAAATTTTCCATGAACTAGATGTCTGCTTAAGTCCATAAATGGACTTCTTAAGCTTACAAACCATATGTTCCTGGCCTTTAGTAAAAAAACCTTTCGGTTGGGACATATAGATGTCTTCATTAAGATAGCTATTAAGAAATGTCATCCTGACATCCATTTGCCATATCATGTAGTCATAATGACATGCGATGGCAAAAAGGATATGATGGACTTAAGCATAGCTATAAGGGAAAAGTTTTCCTTATGTTCAATTCCCTCTTTTTGAGAATACCTTTTCGCCACAAGCTTAGCTTTGAAGGTTTCTGCCTTCCCACATGTTCCCATTTTCCTCTTGTATATCCACTTACACCCAATGGGTTTTACTCCTTCAGGTGAAGCTACAAGATCCCAAACCTGATTGAACTACATAGACTTAATCGTCGCTTCTATTACTTCATACCATAGATTTACGTTGGCATCAGCAATAGTCTTCTCGTTTCTAGTAGGATCTTATTCCTGATGGTCAGAAACTAGCTCGAAAGCCTCTCCAGTCCATCTTTCTAGAATCCTAGATACCTTTCCCCCCACTACGACGAGGCTCTGTTTGTACAGGTTCTTGAGGTTGTTCCTTTTCTTGTTCCACAATTGGGTCAGAAGAAGTTAATTCTGATGATAACTTCTCTTAGAGTTCCAACCTTGTTGAACTTTTAATGAAAGCACTTTGATCATCCTTCCAGCATCTAGCATTAGTACTTACTAGTATTTTTTTACTTCTTGGGATGATAAAAGTAACATCCTTTTGTTCTTTTTGGATACCCAACACAATAGCATAATTCTAATCTTGATTCCAGCTTGTCTCTCTTGATCAGTACATAAGCTGGGTAGCCCTATATCCTAAGATGATTCAAACTTGGCTTACGGCCAGTCCACATCTCATGAGGCATCCGAGGGACTAACTTGGAATGCACCAAGTTCAGAATGTATAGCACAGTTTCCAAGGTATATCCCTAAAAGGAGACCAAAAACGTAGCACGAGACATCATGCTTTAGACCATTTCTATCAATGTCCTATTCCTTCTCTCAGCTACTCCATTCTACTGGGGAGTCCCCATCATAGAGAGCTAGGATACTATCTTATGATGTACTATGTAATCCTTGAATTCACTGAGGAGGTACTCTCCACCATGATCCAATCCGAAGGTTTTGATCAGTTTACTTGTCCGACGCTCCACTTCAGCCTTAAACTCTTTGAACTTGTCAAAAGGGTCAGACTTGCACCTCATCAGGTAGACATAACTAAACCTTATACAATTATCTGTGAAAGTGATAAAGTACTCAAAATCCACTTTAGCTGGTGTAGACAAAGGTCCACACACATCAGTGTGAATAAGGCCCAATATTTCCTTGGCTCTATCAGCCTTTTTGGGTGAACGACCTTTTGGTCATTTTTTCCTATAAGGCAGGATTCACACTGTGGCCAACTTTCTAATCTTGATGACCCCAAGGGGCCCATCAAGGACTAACCTCTGAATCCTGGTTAAGTCAATATGAGCCAACTTTAGATGCCAAATATATGAGTCATTGACATTAAGTTTTCTCTTCCTACTTAATGGTTCAGATTGAATGTTATATATTTAATTGCTTGTAGGAACTAAAAAGAATAAGTTTTTATACATGTGTCCAGAACAAAGAACTTCTCAATTTCTACAGATAGCAATACTAGATTGGAAAGAAACAGAATAACCCTGATTTATAAGTTTTGAAATTAAAACCAAATTTTGTCTAAATCTAGATACATATAAAATATCTTTCAAAATAACTACTCTATTACAATAAAGAAAATAAGATCCAGCTCTCCCACTGCAAGGGTCCATACTTGTGCTTCATTTCCTATTCAAACTCCATGTTCACCCTTCTGGAGTCTTCTTATCTTCCTAAACCCCCGCAAGATGTTATAGGTATGATCAGTGGCTCTAGAATCAATAATCCAAGTAGAAGTTTATCCAACCATTAAAACCTAGATAGAGAATAATACTTGTAGGGTTTTTCTTGGTATGAAGCTCTGGACACTTCTTTCTCCAGTGTCCCTTCTGTTGACAATTGAAGCAGTTGCCCCCTGGCATGTTGGGCTAGTTCTTGGGCTGGGCTACTATGCTTGCTTTCTTCTTCTAGAACATCTTGGGCATGGGCCCAACTCTGGAAGAAGAAGCCCAGCAATCATAGCCTTAGACTGTGGCTTTATGACCTTCTCCGCCACTTGGAGCTCTATCATTAACTCAATTAAACTCATGTTTAACTTGTTCATGTTGTAGTTTAACTTGAACTGAGTAAAACAGCCTAGCAAAGATTCGAGAACCATGTCCACTTAGCTCTCGAGGTCAATAACAGCCCCTAAGACATTCATTTCGTCGAAAGCAGCAATTATTGCTCCCTGACTGATGCTTCCTCAGCCATCTTAATATTTATGATCATCTTAAAAGCTTCTTGCCTTGCAGGCCAACTCTTATCGGTGAACATCGTGGCTAGTGACTGCCTTATATCGTACGTAGTGGCCATGTGCTCATGTTTGAACTGGAGCATATTAAATATTGAGGCCAACATATAGCAACGAGCTATCTCATCAGCCTTCTTCCATGCCTTCTCATCATCGTGCTCAACATCAGTGGAACCTTCCCCGATAACAGTGCAGGTTTCATGGAAGACATACTTATACTCCTCGACAGTGAGTATTATTTCCATGTTCCTTTTCCAGTCCATATAATTTGGACCCGTAAACTTATTCTCTAGAATAATAATGGCCAAAGGACTAAAAGAACCTCCACCAACCATTTCTAAAAAATTGAAAATAAAAGAAATCTTAGTTTGTGAAAAAATAATAATAATTTGTGACTTTGTTCTCATATTGAACCCTATAATAGTTAACCCTATCACTATTATTTTTAATATGGTTAATTTAGCTCTCAGGAAAACTAACATAGTTTCTTGAGAAGATTAACAATTTTCTATGCTAAGTGTATTAACCACCCCAAATTAATTTCCCTTCTAGATAATGATCTAAAAAATAACTCCATTGTGGGATTACCATTTCTTCTCATTTCTTATAGACATTCCTCGCACAATAACCTCCAACATGGACTGGCCGATCATAGCACGTGTATCGGATTATTAATTATAGCCATCTGTTAGTTCTAGATATTTGTGGAATTCCAATCCTAAACGGGTTCACTCCCAGGGTGATGCGAGGGGACCCACGATATCTAATGAGGATCGTGACGGAAGCCGTGGAGCTGTTAGAAATCCTTTCGCACTTAGTCTTTTAAAGCAACAATTTTTAAAGAAAATATCATTTTGAAAATATTCCATTAAGTATCCCTTAATTCTTTGTAAAATATCTAAATTCGTAAATCACTACATCAAGGTAAAAATCCTTTAAGAGATATTCTATGAATTTATTTTACACAGTTAAGACCTTAATGATGTAAAAAAAATTCTTTTTAAACTTTCTAGAGACTTTGGTCTCAAGTTTAATTTAACAAAAATAATTTTCTAGTGCAAAAAATAAAATACAAATGCCTTTCGTTTTTAACATACAAAAAAAACCTAAATCCAAAATATTTTCTATGCCAAGAATTAAATCCTTTGAGAAAATATCCAAGGATTAATTTTTCTCCAAGTTAAAAATATCCATTTTTTTAAATTTGAAAAATATTTTTCTTGTCATAAATTTCTGAAAGACTTTGGTTTTTGAGAACACGTTCACATACGATACAAAAAGAATTTAGCATGCTAGAAAACTGTAAAAGTTTTCATGCTTTTCTATTCTTTTAACCTAAGTGTCCACAAAATAGAACTAAACACATTAATTAATTAATGATCTTATTTAATCATTAATTTCCTTTACTATTATTTTTTATTCAAAATATTCACGGAATATTAACTATTACAATAAAAATAACTCTGCCTAGTATGGGACCAAAAATAATAATAATAAAATAATTTTTTCCCCTCTAGTCCAGTGTAACCACCACACTGGATCATGGCTTATGGGATAAACCCATGGACCACGATTCTGGGCGAGTGCCCACACAACAGCTTCAGCCAAGAAGTTGTTGCGGAAACTGACGCTTCCGTGAGGAAGCTTCCTCGCATGCGGTGCAAAGCTGAGGCCAACTCGGGCTTGCTGTAGCTCCAAGCAGCAGTTGGCTTGGACCGCTTTAGCTTCTCTCACATTATGCAACTCAGCTGCTATAGTGATTGTCTTCTCTAAAATTTCTTTGCGTGTTCAGACGTTCTGGGTCTAGATTTTTACATATATTTCAACCAAAAATCATCCAAAACAATCCACAAATGCCTATACCTTTAATTATAGGCGTACATGAACACTATGCAAGACTAAAAAAAATGATCACAATGTTCCTATGTCTCAATCGTGAGACTTACAGAGGATGCTACCCAAATAAAAAAACACGAAGGATCACAGATTATAATTATCTAACCGGTTTTATTCATTAACATGCAACTTATATTGCCATATAGCCATTCTCTGATAGCACTTGAACGTAAATATGGAAAAAACAAAAAATGCCGTTGTATGTCACAGAACCAAAAAAAAAAAAAAAAAAAGAAAAAAGAGCATCACAGGAAAGTTATTTACCTCTACGTTTTTTTACTGGTCTGGGGGTGCCAGCACCTTGGTCTGAACCACTTTTGGTTCTGAGATCGATGCTTTAGGGTATTGTCATGCAAGCCGATGGCCTCTTCTGGGCATCAACGCAACTCCTCTTGGCTTTCAAAATATAATCGCAGCTGAAATGCTTGGTGAAAGCTATGGATGAAGAGGATGATCTTCCTATTCTGACTAAAAGCTATCAAGTATTAATCAGATAGGTCTTGTATCTCTATTCTAATGTTGAAAAAGCACAAAGAACATATACAGGAGAAAAGAAGAAGAGGGGCTTGACAGGAAAACCAACGATGCTATGTGAAAGTCTCCCATATTCTATTGAATCCCCACTGCTTTGATAATAGGCTATGATCCAGGTATTCAAATATCAAATAGAAGCCCTTAGGTCCACGTCATTAATTTAAGCCATTAAATAGGCCTATGGACCAGTTCATTGGCTTAAGCCTTTAATTTAATTTAATTAGTCCTGGACTAATATAAGCCCAATAATTAAATAACTCAATGGACCAATATAAACCTCAGGCCTTAGCCCAGTTCATTTGGTTTAGCCTTTAATTTAATTTAATTATTCCTGGATTAATACAAGCCCAATAATTAAATTAATCAAATAGCCCAAATGGGCCAAGATTAACCTCAGGCCTTGGTCCAATTCATTGGATTTAGCTTTTAATTTAATTTAAATATTTTTGGATTAATATAAGCCCAATAATTAAATTAATTAAATAACTCAAATGGGCTAATATATCATTCTCCCTTTTTGGACAATTTTTTTTATTCTAACCCAATAAATAAAACAGGCTACTCGAATAAAATAAAATCCATTTAATACAAGATCAATCCCTTAACCCAAAATCATCAGGACTTATGGGCTATTCTGAGAACCAAAAGACACATCGCCTTGGCTACTAAAATGACCAAAATACCCCTAATATAGAAATAGTAAAATTTTACATTTTAAATATTTTCTGATATCACCATAAGAAAATATTGATTCCAAGGACAATGTTGCGTTTGCAAAGTCTTCAACCTATAGGTATAATGACTAAAATACCACTCTAAGCATTGTTGTACATTTAGAGAGAAAGAGTGTGCTAACCCCTCTCCAAAAGACATCTACCATCTTTAGACCTCTAGAACATTGATCCACGACTCCTGGAATGCTTCGGCTTTCCAAGGGAGCTACCCAGAAGCAAACATCGAAGTCATGTTTCCCAAGACTCTGGACATTTAGATCATTCGAACAGTCTCAAGAGGTGATATAGCATAGAAGATATCTTGCACAAGTCTATCTTCATTAACTAGTCACATACACCCAACATACGAGTATATCGGCTCTATGATACAACATCAACTACAACATATCAATATGTAGTAGAGTATTAATCCAAGCTATAGCAGTAACAGTCTAAGTTTCTTCTAAATAGTACATTTACAAACCACTATTTTAGGTCCTATTTTACGTATTTGAAATACGCTCGTGCTGTAAAGTGAGTGCACTACTCACTGGCTAAAAGTAAGCCATTCTCTATTTAGAATTTATAACACAATAAATTAGACATGATGGGATTCTCATTCTCACCAATCAGTTAAGAACAAATGTTTATGTGTCATATTACTCGTGATCCATAACTTATTGTGAAAGACCACCATTTACATGGATTACTTACTTAAACACAATGGGTCCTTTCCAAATGTAAATCGTACACAAATAAAATATATATTTACAAATAAATTTTTTAGAATAAATTCTTCTATTAATAAATTCAAATAATTACATCAGAAACCTAGTCTAGATGGTACACAATCTAACATCAAATTGGTATCAGAGCAAGCTTATGTTCATTCTGATTAACACAACTTTCTTTGGGGAAAAGTACAATATCTTCAAGCAGTTGTGAAATTTTTCAGATTTTCATCACTTCTTTGGGTGTTACTTTTGAATGCTTGATAGTTAAAATTATGCAATGAACGTGATGTTAAATTGATCTTATATATTAGTATGTGATAGGGGCTTAAATCACCATTATTTTACTAGTTATTTAAGGTTGTTTTAAGATGCATTTGTCGTAATAACTAGGCCTATTCCCTCCTATTTGACATTTTTCTTACGAAATGTGTGTTAGGTAAATTTTTGCAATTTTAAATTAAAATTGAGCAGAAAGTGAACAATTTCAGAATGCACCTTGCATCAAGCCTAGCCAATGGACTAAGCACCGGGTCCATTCTGGTCCAACATCAGAAATTGAGCCAACTTTTAGGTAGAAACCAAAACAAACCAAGTGCCAGGTCTGTCAATTGTACCTGGCGCCAGGTCTATTTTGTTCGGCTAGCAAAAATAGAGCAAAACTCCAGAGGAAGAACAGAGTGCATTTGGCGCCAGTTAGGTCGAAGGTACCCAGTGCCAAGTAGGCTCTGGAAGGCGAATATTTTGTGTATGAAATTAGGAATTTTCCAATAATTTTGGTTTTTTTTTTTCAAATCCTACTCGGCCAAGACTTCATAAGCCACGAATTTACCATCTAAAAGGACCTATAAAAGCACAAAAGGATACAAGCGAAGAGACAGAAAAATAAAGAGAGGTGGATCCGAGAGAAAAAATTTCCAATCGCTAATTGAAGGAGGATTTCACCCAAATCAAGGAGAATTGTTTAAGAGAGTCTTCATGGTAAAGAAAGAGGTTTGTCTGTGAGTGTTTCTTTTATCTTTGTTTTCTTTTTCTTTAACAATGATATATTCAATGATTTTATTGTAATTTAATATTATTTTGAGATTCATGATTTTTTGTTAATTTAGTTATTTGATCAATTCTTTGTCACATTTGATACTTGATTACTTGTTATCATTGGTTATTGTTGCGAGTTTTTCTAACTGACTTGGGACAACGATGTTAGCAGTTTCATTGCATTGATTTCGTATTTATCTAATCTTAATGGACTTGAGCGACAAAGTTAAGATTAGAGGATTAGGTAATCAAAGATTAGTTGATTTCAGCTCAATCGAAGGATTATTAGATAATTTCATGCTTACAAGGAATCGGGCTTAATGCATGTTTTGGTTATGTTAGCTTGATTGGCAAATCTATTAATTTAATCAAAATATAGGATTCCATGGAGTGGGAAATGAAGTGGGATTTATTTATGTAGATTGATAACTTGTGAAACAATTGACTTTTACTTTATATACTTTTATGATGCCAAGATAATAATTAGTTGAGAATTTTTAGTTGGTTCATTATCATGTTTTCTAGGATAATTGTCTAAATTGCATAAACCTACATCCTTGAGTTGTATAAATTTCTTTATTATTTTTTTATTGCTTTTTTTTTTGGTCGGCTAAACAATGAATGAATAGTAATTAGTGTGTACTTATTTTGTTGAGGATCAATACTTGTTAATTCCCTATACTATGCTTGCGATGAATATATTTGCTCATATGTGTACTTTGAGATTAATGTTTTAATTAAAACTTGACTAAGGGATAGATTTAAATTTGATGATTTTATTACACTCAAAGCTTTTGCCCCATTGCTAGGGAACAATATTATGTAAGCTTGTATTTTATTGATTTAACCATATTTGTATGCTTATTTGTCTATATGTAAATATGTGAATATGTATATTTATTCCTTGTATGACTTGGGGCTATATTTTGTTTTCTTTTATACTTGTACTTTAATGTCTCTATACGTTGCAATTCCATATAACTTCAGTTGTAAATTGTTTAACTTGTAAATTCTTTAATCTCACACTTTTCTGTCTTACGTAGACCTTGCTCTTATTTTATGACACGGCAATCCAACACTTCTATATTCGATCTTGATGCGATAATTGAGAGAACTCTCACTAGGGTCTACAAGGGTGTAGGCGAAAGGGTAAGCAAAGAAATGGAGGTAAATTAGCCCAACAATGGTGGTAACGGTGGAGTTAATAGGCAAATTATGAATGACTTTGTCAAATCCACAATCTAAGGTACAGGCTCTAGTATAACAAGGCCTAGGATAGAGGCCAACAATTTTGACATAAGACCCAACGAAATCTAAATGATCCAAAATATGGTTCAATTTGATAGGTTACCTGAGAAAGATCCCAATGCCCACCTTGTGAGCTTTCTAGAAATTTGTGACATGTTTAAAATGAATAGTTTTTTTGAGGATGCCATCAAACAAAGACTTTTCTCCTTCTTCTTGAGAGATCGAGCAAAATCATGGTTAAAATCTTTGCCCACTAGATCCACCACTATTTGGAATATGTTAGCTGAGAAATTCTTGGCCAAATATTTTCCACCAGCTAGAACATCCAAACTTCGGACTGACATTTTTGCCTTCCAACAATTAGAGGCCGAAAACTTTTATAAGTGTTGAGAGAGGTTAAAGGAGATACAGAGAAAATGTCCTCGCCATAGATGTGAAACCCCAGTTGAAACTAACCTTAGAGTAAGGGGGTTAGGATGCATATCATATTTTATTGCATGTTTAAATATATTTTTATATGATTTTATGTGCTTTGGATTTGTGATTTGTAGCCTAGAAGGCTTAATTGTGGCTATTGAGTAAGAAGGACAAAATGGTAATTTTTGCTTGAGATAGAAATAGGGAGATAGGTTGGGGATTAAATAGGAAAAATATTTGGGATAAAAAATAAGAACAAGAGTTGTTGTGGTTTAGTGGTTAGAGTTATGGAATTAATTCTTGAGGTCTTGGGTTGAAATTCCATCATTGGGCTTTAGCATGATTAAATCTTATTTTTGTTTGGGAAGGCCATATTTTTGGCCTTATGTGCTCTAGGGAAGAGTAGAGGTGTTGTCCTAAGGGAAACATGATAGGAGTATCCTAATCCTACTCTTGTGCCCTACAAAAATTTCTAAGGGAATTCATACCCTTCTTGATCCTTAGTTTTCTTACTTCTCAATTCATTAGAATGTTCAACTTATTCAAGCCAATTTCATTCCAGAAAATTCCAGCAAAGTGCTGTGGCTTTGAAGGTTAAAAAATGTCTAAGTGTAAGATATCTTGTGGGCCAAAAATGCGTAGGAGTTGTGGAAGGTTCCCAAGAGATTAATCTCTATGGTTGAACCTTCAAAACTCCACTCTAGCTATATTCATTTCATTCATGAAGTAATCTAGAATTTTTCCAACTTCTTGTGCATTCAAAGGGTTGAAATTTCCAGCTATCATTCCCTCCCAAATGCTGTAAGAAAAATAGCCCTCTTAACCAGCTTGAAGTCTGAAATTATGAGCCAAAACCGGACTGCACAAATGCTGTGCAAACCAGAAAATTTTCTGGACAAATTCGCAGCTTTGGTGATCCTAAACCAAGCTGTTTTCTTCCAGTTTTCATCTAGCACCTTAGCCACATTTTCCCTCCATAATGAAGGCTGGAAACTAGCCTTGAAAGACCTTTGAATACCCCTTCAAATCCTCTACCAACTGACTGAAAAATGGCAGCAAAAGCTGCTCAGAAATTTCCAGCAACTAGCGAAAATCTGTACAGGAATTTTTCCAGCCTTGCTCCATCTTCAGCCTTATCCAAAACCTTCCTCCTTTTTCTGTGCAAACTTCCTATGAACAGCCATGAACTGAGCTCCACCATCTTCTCCAACCATCTGCTCCAAAAACCAGTCCATGGCTGCCCCTAAAATATCTCTATCAATTACTCCAATCAAGCCATTGATTAAAGACCAAAATTCCAGCAATTGTATTTAGTAAACTTCCATAAAACATCCCTTAAACAACCAGACATTCCTTCACCATTGTACCCCCTCTTTTCGGCCACCATTTAGCCCTTCAAACAGCTTTCATTCTAGCAGAATCCCTAGCCATCTAGTCGACCATTAGAGCTTCCAAAAGCTCTCCTCCATTTAATATCTTCTTACCATATTTTGTTTCCAAAATTGATTCCCTAAAATATTCCTTTTTGGATTCCAAATAATCAGCCTTCCTTTTCCTCCCAAACCAGAAAAATCAACTACCAAAACCTCTCAGACAATTCGGCCACTCCAATCCCACAGAATTTCAGCCAGCTTCAATCAAATCCTTTCCATTCTCTTCAACCTTCAAGAACACCTAGAACACCTACTAGCATCCACGCGCCTAATACCACTCCAATCTTCACCAAAAACTCCAGATCACACCTACTCCACCCCTTGAATCCACTTCTGCAATTTTTAACATCAAACACCAAAATCGAAGTCTCACTTTTGGATAAAAAATCAGAATTTTCGTGAAGACTCAAGAACATCTTCAAGGTAAGCATGATAAATCACACCACCTTCTCTCATCTTCGACTTCTAATGAATATATATATATATATATATATATTTATATTTATATTTATATATGTACATATTATCATACTAATAGACTCTCTTTTTCACTTTTCTCTCTCTTTCTCTCTCTTGGCCGAATGCTCTCCCTCTCTTGGCCGAATGGTGACTTCCACCACGACCATGTTTTCTTCATCTCTTTTGGACGGATCTAGTCTCCTAAGAGTTAGGATCCATTCAAAGCTACTCCAAGGTAATCATCAATCAAGTAAGCCTCTCCAACCCTCTCTTTATGTTCTAGATTCATGTCTATAGGATGATATTGGAAGGAGATGGATTATGATTAGGATTTTAGCATGTGTTGTTGTGATGTGTTGAGATTGAAGCATGAATAAATATGTGTATATGATGGAGATGGGATTGATATATGAGTTGATTGTCTTGTTTGACTGTATGGCATTTTTACGGGTTAATGTATGTCTCCATGTTGTGAGTGGTATATGTCGTCAAGCATGTTAGAGATTATGTCACCTTTGGTAAATAGCGTTTATGTTCATGTATATTTGTTAAAGCCATAGATATGTTTATGTTTGTAGAGGTTGGATCATGTCTTGATAAATTTAGATCTATGTCTTTATTCATGTTTGGATGATTTGTTGAATTGGAGTGGAGTATATGTTCATGATTGTGGTTGGCAATAGAAATATGGTCATGACCTTGCTGTTCTTAAGCTAATTTTATTTCTTCAATAAAATGATTAATGCTATAATTTCTTCTAGAAAAATTTTGAAAACCCTAGGAAAGGTGGATTTGGACTATTTTATATAAAATAGTGATATTTTAGTCAAATAGATAATGGCTTTTATTAATGAAATAAAATATATAGATTTTATATAAAATAAAATGTATAGAAAATAATAATAAAGCCTTTCATATGAATATTCATAATAGGTAAAATATTAATATTGTAAGTCTTATATTCATAAATACTATTAAAATTTATTTTTTATCTTTCAATCAACACCCATTAAAATTTACTTACAACTAGTTTTAGTTATTAATTATTTTCTAGCAATAATTATTAATAGATTATTATTTTACCTAATACCACCTAGGACCCTTCATCAAATAAACCCTAATATATTTTTAGCAAGATTTAAACCTTCAACTTATTAGTACCTATTTCCAAAACCCTAATTATTTTAATATCAAACTAGACTTAGTTTATAAACTCCTTTATTTATTTTCTGGCCTTAAGCTTGGGACACTAGGATCATGGTTGCAGTAAGTTAAGCTAGAATTAGTTGTAAAGGTGAATCTTGGCTTGAGTTTAATTAAGGCTTTGTTTTCCCCAGGTGGGGTTAGGTCAGCTGTTGGAGACCTTTATTTTGAACAAGGATCAAGTAAGCTTCTGCATAAAACATGTTTGTTGTAAAAGGTTACTATGGCATGCTAAACCCGAAGTATGTGAACACTTATTTTGTAAAGGCAATTAAGGTCTATTCCCTTTCTTGTTTCAGTCAAACCAATTATTTGAAAATGAACAGATAGTTTTACTCAAACACCAGACTATTTCTAAAACTAATTTTGTCAAGGACTTTAGAAACCCTTAATTGCCATTTTCAGGTAAAGCTATGTTTTATCAGTTTTCTCCCAATTGAGAAAAACTACATTGAGTACTCAATAAGGGTAGGCTAGTAGTACTAGTTTTGAAGAGTAAGAGTGAATCTTTTGACAGGAGGCCACTTCCAGAAAATAAACTCAACTTAGAGAAACGTCAGTACTGCTTAGTCATATCGGTCCGAGCTAACAGTTTCAGTCATGTGGATTATGTGTTGCTAGAATGGACAACCGATTTTGTTTGGGTGTAGAAAAGGAGGAGAATCTTACTCGGTAGGCCGATCATCTACCTTTTGTCAGTCTACACAAAGTATGGCATTCTGACCGTTGTATGGTTATGGGGCCCAATGTGTGGTAACCCATGGCCGCCTTTTTGAGTGGTTGATGTTATTGTACTTGTATGGTTGGAAAAGCCAAAACGTCACTCTTGCTTTTGAACATCATTTATTGCTTGCTAGTATTTCTTTGTCAGTCTGCACAAAATGTGGCATTCTGACCGTTGTATAGTTATCTGACCCAACGTGTGGTAACCCATAACCACCCTTTTGAGTGGTTGATTTTACTGAACATGTATGGTTAGAAAAGCCAAAACACCACTCTTAACTTTGACTATTGTTTATTTCTTGCCAGTATTTCTCTTATAAAGATTTTATACTTTGCATGCACAAACTGTTTTCACTAAACACTCAAAGCACACACGGACTTAATGAGATTTTTATCTCATCACCCTTTTTACCATGATTTTAGGTCAATCCTGCTGTGGGGATAAGTAGCTAGAGTTGTCTACCTTGGAAGAGATTTTGTTATCTGTTATTTATTTTTATGTAATGCTTTGGGGAGTTGAGAGTAAATAATTTCATTTCTGGAATTTTTTTTTTTTTTTGAATTCTGGGGTTGTAATAAGTTTTAAGTTTAAAGTATTCTTTTTATTCTATTATTTTGTTTGTGTGACCTAGTTATAAAGACCCCTTGTCCTTTGGACGGGGCGATATCCCCGGCCCGGTTGGGCCTAGGTAGCGGGGTGTTACTGATTTTAGTTGGTAATGCAAATGAAAATCTTTCATAGTGGGTTGAGCTTTGCTACAAGGCAATTAGTTGATGCATTTGCAAGAGCTTCCCTCAATTCCAAAACCCCAAAGAAGGCATTTAATTTGGTTGGGAATTTAGCTACAAATAACTATTCCTAGGGTTGTTCATGATCTAGAGCTCGTGTACATAGGGTACAATAGGTGGATGCAATAACTACATTAGAGGTAAATTGATTAGACTCCGCTTCATCATGGAGGTCAAGATCAAAGAGGGGGAGGCGTGACCATGAAAGGACAAGGACCGATCACAAGATCTCGGACTACAAAGCTTTAAGATAAGTTTTAATTGCTTATAAAAACATGCTTGAGGAGGGAAGAGGGTTGGAAAGTTGAGGAAGCTAGCCAACAGTTCATTTTGATTACTATCCAAGAAGGACCCCAACAAGAACTTAAGCTGGCAACAAAGACGGACGAAATTTGACAAAAAGTTGGCCTTCCAATGGACATCTGGCGTAGGCCCAAGTAGCTGAACCGGTGTCGGCTTCATTCTGGCACACGACTGGCCAAGATAGCGCCTAACCAGCACCGGCTTGAGGGCCCTAGCCGGTGTTAGCTCTAGCCTAGGTAGACTGCTGCCCCGCATTTTTTATGTTTTCTTTGATTTTCCTTCATTTTAAATGTTTTGTAAAGACCTATTAAAACCTCAAATTGTATTAGAACCTTGGGGATTACTTAGCTATGGTTAGGGTAGTATAAATATAACTTTTAGTGATTTGACAAGACAATTCACACACTTTATTCAAATTTGAAGAGAGAATCTTGAAAGGCCCTAGCCTCCTTGTTTATTTTGTTTCAGACCATGCTTAAGGCTTAATCCTCCTAATGAATAAGTGTATAAAATATTTTGGATAATCTAATGTTATTTCTTCAATGGGTCTTAGTTGATTTGCTCTTTTATGGTTTGTTTGAATTATATTACTTGGGTGTCTATTTTCTCTATTCTTTTTGTTCTTGTTTGTCTTTATTGCTTCAAGGATATTGGGGTGAGATTATAGTAGAACTTTCTACTATTCTTGAGGGTCTTTGAAGCCTAGTTCTTCAAGGGTTTGATAGAGGGTAGGTTATTAGTTTAATTTCTCCTTTTTGTCTCAAAAAATTCATTGTTTTGGTCCCTTTGGATGAGCAGAACTCTTAATCAACTAAACCACCCAAAACACCAAGAAAAAGCCCACTCAAGATCATATCACAAATGTGGAAGCACTCATGCAGAAAATGGATCAATTGGTGATGCCTCCTTCCCTAGGGCATGTAATGAGTATGAGTTGTGATTTTTGTGGGGAAGGGCATCCAAACCATGAGTGTCAAAATATAAGGTCTGAACAAGAAGCATTAGAATAAACGGCATTTGTATGTAATGGTCGGCAAGGTAATAAACCTTTAAGAAAAACATACAACCCAGGTTGGAGGAATCACCATAACTTTCCATGGAATAATCAAAACCAACCTCGATAAGCTTAGTCAAATTTTGGAATGCAATGGACTCAACCACCACTGCCATACAATGCTCCACCGGGTAATCCATCCTTGGAGGAGCTGGTCAACCAACTGGAAAGTGGAACGGAAACACAGTTCCAAGGAGTCGATCCAACAATGAGAAACTTGGAGGCGTCTATATGCAACCTTGAAGATTAAATAGGACAGCTAGCCAAACTCCTTGATGATTGTCAAATGGGATCACCTCCAGCCAACACAGAGACCAACCCACGTGACCAAAACCATTGGAAACGCTGATTTTGAATTGGTTTAGTTTTGGATTTCTTTTTAATTCTTATTCATTTTTAATTTATTTGGTTGATTCTTGTTAATTGTTAGACTATATTCTTTTTGTGTTCTTTTCCTTTAATTCTATTAAATTCAAAAAAAATTTAAAAAATTGTGATTTTTAGCTGGAGTTGACCTAGCACTAGGCCCAACCCTTGGCCCCGGCGACAAGGTAGCATGACCCAACGGTAACCACAAATAGAACACGCCCAACACCATACCAAGTCCTTGGGCCCGGTGCTAGGCGCATTCGGCCACGACATGAAAACTAGCATTCTTGGCAATTTTGTTCAAAATTTCTTTCATCCTACTCAAATTTTCTCTTAACCCATCGCAGGGTTCAACTTCAAAACACCATCGAGTCAATTTCTATATCTCCAAAACACTTCCCAAACATAAAATCCTCACTTTGATCTTAAAAGTATAGATCATTACACAGAAAAATACAACCTTTTCAATCCTTTTCATCCAACCTTTTTGCCAAGAATGATTACTGATGCATTGGAGATCATTGTGGTATGAATTTTCTACACTTTCGACGGTTAAATTTTTTGTTATGAAATTTGGGTAGTTTCTATGCATTTTTGGGTGAAAATTGCTGAATAGTTTCTTGTAAAGGATTTGATTGTTAAGATTTCTTTCTTTGAGCTTTCATTGGCATGAGAATATTATTGATACTGCTTTATGATTAACGCTGTTGATATTTTACATCTTTTTGGAAGTGATTGAGCATGCATTCCTTATGAGTAATTTTTTGGGATAAAGGATACTTGTTCATGTTTAACTTAGACTTATGCTTATAATCATTATATTATGATATGAATGGTATGGCTAATTAAGCATTGTTATTCTGAGCTGAATATTGATTCATTGAGCACTATTGAACATTGTGGATTTGATCAAGCCTGTTGATATTGTTTTTGTATTAGCATATGGCTATGTTTCTTGCAGGTCTATTGTAGGGGATTGAGTGGTGTTTTATTACCTATCTTGTGGTGTTTTTTGTTGAGTTGGTGGTGGTGTTGAATGGTGTTGTAATTGCAAGAAGGTTGAAAGTTGAGCATTGGTTGTAGAGAGTGAGTTAAAAGAATCAGATTTTGCTGTTCTACCATTTTTCTTCATCCTTGCATCATGTTTAGACGACCTAGATGGTTATCACCGGGGGCTAAGAGCGCTTGAAATGCATCTTTTGCCACACCTTTCTTCGAGCCTCTACCTACCAACCTATCTAATTCTCTGATCCTATATGCCAAATTTGGTAGGACAAGCACCAACACAATAAGATTATAGTAGAAAAGTGATACAAGCCTTCTTTAGATAATTTCATAGAGTTTTCTACTATGTTTAGGCTCCTAGGGTGGGAACTCATCATTAGAAGGGAAGGTCCTTATTGTCCTGTGTGCATGAGATAATTTTATGCCAACATGCAGGATGAAAAGAAAAATAGCCTCCAAGTCATCTCCACCATGGTCAAAGGGATTCCCACTGAGTTTGACAGAATGATACTAGCTAGAATTTTAGGAGTCCCTAATAATGGGTAGTGGATTGCTATGGACCATAGTTACCAAAAGATTATATCTGAGCCTACATGGGATGTGAAGGCTATAAGGGATAGTTTTTATATGTGGAAGAAAGGGCAAATAGGTCAAACCTGATATTACACAAACAATGATCTTAAGGCCCAATGGCATGCCATAGTCTATATCTTTGCTTTCAACGTTTATCGTAAGGCTAGTAGCTTCAATAAGTCTAGGGTCCTTGACCATTATATTCTAAATAAGAAAGGAAAAAATGAGCCTCCTATTCCCCTTGCCCCAATTATCATTCACTCTATGAGAGAAGTTGTTTCCTCTAACATTACTGCTAAAGCCCTCAAATTTCCTTCGCTTATTATACGTATTTTGAGAAACTTTGGAGTGCGGATGGATGTAGAGTTGAGTGAGCCTAATACTGACCGTGACGTAGTGACAAAGCATACTTTCATTTAGTGTGGGTATCACTATGATGAAAAGGCTAAGAGGTGGAAGAGGACGTATGAGGTGCAGCACCCCGAAAATGAGGAGCTTCCCCTTAATGAGAAGGAGGAAGATGAGCAACCTACTAGACCTACCCCACATGCCACTAGCTCTTATTCGCATACTAATTTTAAGGCTTGAGTAGAGGCCCAGTTGGAGAGCCAAATGACTATCCTCTTCCAAGTTCGCAATTTCATTGCAGAGATTCATCACCAGTAGGATGTTCAAGATCAACAGTTGGCCACTTTGATCCAACAAGTTACTGGTGCACCTTCCCATCGCTAGCTGATAATGATGACAATGATGATGATGAGGATGACTCTTGAGTTACTCTCTTGTATTCATGTCATTTTCTGCTATTTCTTTTTTTTTATTTAATTTTAATGAGCTTTACTAGCATTTAGGTCTCTTTTCTTTTATTTTCTTTTTTCTTTGGTTTGTTTGTTTTTTTTTTTTTAAGTTAGTACTCTTGTAATGACCCTTCCTGGTGGTGGATTCAAGCATGGTGGCATTACGATGTAATGGAAGTATCTTCTTCACTTTATTCTTCTTATTTATTCATTTTGGTCGCCTTGGCTATACATTTATTGTTATATCTTTGGCCTTTGAGGACAATGTCCAATTTATGTGTGCAGCGGAGAATGAGGTTGAAGAAATACTTGTCCATATATCACTCACTTTTGCAAATATTTTTCAAAAATTTCAGTGGTTTTCATTGTTAAGCATAGTTGTAATTCTTTTTCTTATTTGGATATGAGTTTTGTCATTCATTAGGTGAATTTTGATGAACTTGGTTTTTTTGGATATGATAGTTTTCAAGACTTGAGAGTTTTGATGAATCTTGTTTATGCATTGGTGTTTAAATGTTATTTGACTAATCTAGTTTGAATATAGAGGATATGGTGTATATAGGAAGAGTTTATTGGCTAACTCTTGTATTATCAGTTTAAATTTTACTTAGCTTTGAATTATGTTGAGGAATGTGAGTTGATAAAAGATTGAGAGGAAAGATTGTTGAAAAAATTGTGAACCATTCGTGTGGGTTGAAAAACCAGAAAAACAAGTTGATTACGTCTTCTTTGAGAGGGCCAATACAAATAACGAAGAGAAATCCACCTTCTTGAGGCTATGAATTCCCAAGTGCAAAAGAAAGGAATATTGCTAAAATAATAATGAGTGATGACTAAAAGGGGGCCAATATATTGTGTAAAGAGAAATATATGCACTTGAGGCTATCAATTCCCTAAGTGATTGAAAAATAAATATAGAGAAAAATACCGGAGTGCTTTCCTTACATCATAACTTAAGTTGTGCAATTTTTGGATTTATAATTCTCAAGATGGTAGATAGCTTGACTTATATGATTCATGTTATCTATATGTTAACTTGAAGAGTGAAATAATTTTCTTAGACTCGAGTATACACTTAATTAATTTAACTTTAAGAGTTTTGTGGTATCCTGTCAATAGTTCTAAAGTTGAATTGCTTTCAGAGGGTGTGAATAAAAAGAGATGTATCTAAAGTTTGAAGGGAAGTTACAATCCTTGGTCTGATGTTAGAAGATTTTTGAATAAGAAAAGACTTGCATTTTCTTGAAACTTTTTCTTAGAGTAAAGTGTTTTGCTTGAGGACAAATAAATGTTCAAGTGTGGGTATATGTGATAGGGGCTAAAATCACCATTATTTTACTATTTATTTGACATTTTTTTGAGATACATTTGTTGTAATAACTAGGCATTTTCCTTCCTATTTGACATTTTATCTGTGAAAAGTGTTTTTGGCAAATTTGTAAAGTTTTGAGTTAAAATCGAGTAGAGAGTAAACAATTCTAGAATGCACCTAGCACCAAGCCCAGCTAATGGACCAGGCGCCGAGTTAATTCTGGTCCAGCCGTAGAAATTGTACCAACGTCTAGGGGAAAACTAGAATAGAACTAGCACTAGGTCTGGCAAGGGCACCTAGCCCCGGGTGTATTTAGTCCGGCCTACAAAAACAGGGCAAAACTCTAGAGGAAGAATAGAGTGCACCTGGTGCATGTTAGGTCAATGGTATTCGGCACCAAGTAAGCTCTAGAAGGCAAATATTCTATGGACGAAATTAGAAATTTTCAATGATTTTGGTATTTTTGAATCCTACTCGGCCAAGACTTCCTAAGCCACGAATTTATCATCTAAGAAGCCCATAAAAGCATAAGAAAACACAAGAGAAGAGACATATACATAAAGAGAGATGGATCCAAGGGAAAAATTCCTAATCACTCATTGAAGGAGGATTTCACCCATATCAAGAAGGATTATTTAAAAGAGTTTTCAAGGTGAAGAAAGAGACTTGTCTATGAGTGCTTTCTTTTATCTTTGTTTTTTTTTTTTTTCCTTTAACAATGTTGTTTTCAATGTTTTGATTGTAATTTAACATTATTTTAAGATTCATGATTTTCTGTTGATTAAGTTATTTGATCAATTCTTTGTCATCTTTGATACTTGATTACTTGTTATCATTGGTTATTAATGCGAGTTTTTCTAACTGACTTGGGACGATGATGTTAGAAGTTTCATTGCATTGATTTCGTATTTATCTAATCTTAATGGACTTGAGTGACAAAGTTAAGATTATAGGATTAGGTAATCAAAGATTAGTTGATTTCACCTCGAGCAAAAGATTATTAGCTAATTTCATTCTGATAATCAGGCTTATAAAAAATCAGGCTTAATGCATGTTTTGGTTATATTAGCTTGATTGACAAATTTGTTAATTTAATCAACATATAGGATTCCATGGATTGGAAAACGAAGTGGGATTTTTTTAAGTAGATTCATGATTTGTGAAACAATTGAATTTTACTTTATATTCCTTTATGATGCCAAGATAATAATTAGTGAAGAGAATTGTTAGTTGGTTCATTATCATGTTTTCTAGGATAATTGTCTAAATTGCATAAACCTACATTCTTGAGTTGTATATATTTCTCTTTATTATTTTCTCACTTTTATTGGGTTGGTTAAATAATGAATGAAAAGTGATTAGTTTGTACTTGTTCCTTTGAAGATTGATACTCGTTAATTCACTATACTATCCTTGCGAAAAGTATACTTGCTCGTATGTGTATTTTGGGATTAATGTTTTAATTAAAACTTGACTAAGAGAAGTATTTAAATGTAATGATTTTTATACACCCAAAATTTACGCATCAGTATGATGTTTGAGGAATCATTTCTCATGAATATTTGTTGATTTTGAGCACAAACAAGGTGAAAATCTCATCAAAACCATTGCTGCAAATTCAACTCCCGTCACCTATTTAGCTGTAGTTTTTCAATGCTCAATACTTCACGTTTAGGCATGGATTTGTTGTGAAATTGAGCCTATACGTTTGGGTGATATATAGGTAGCTATTTTTGCTTATAAATTGCAGAAATCTTAAGCTTTATTTGGTGTTTTACTGCAAAAAATTCTGAACATAGAAACAAATCCCGTAACTCCATTTTGTGACTTTATTACCTTGGGTGAGTTGATTGATTATCAAATTGAATTATTGAGGTCGTGATAGCATCCTAAATTTTGAAAATCCTATCATTTTACTAGACGCCTACCACGTGTTTGATGAAATGTTTGAGAGTCATAGTCTTGTAAGGGTTCTTGTATTTGGTGGGATGAATAACTAGATTAACACATTTGTGTTATAATTGGGATTGAATTGCAAAATTTCAATCATTGAGTCCTATCCCTTAGAACCCTTGTTTATTTGAATCCTTATGGTGGTTGTCTAGTTGTTGTCACTACACATCTCTTTAAGAAATCTTTAAGTTTATGTGACAAATTACTACTTGAAATTCTTATTGATGGAGTCTCATTCTTGTTATCCATCTAATGATAGCACATTTCTTCTAAGAACTTCTTAAACTATTGGAATTTGGTTGACTTTAAATAGTGGAACTACATCCTTTGAATTGGGTGGACTTCAGGAAGAACTTGAGTGTGGAATTGAGAGTGTGAAGAAGACAAGAGGGTGAGCTCATTTTGATAAAAACCAAAAGAGAGTATACAAGAGAGAAGATGTCATTGAAAGAGTGTAAACACGTGAGGGAGTGAAGTGAGAAATTTCTGTTGTGTTTTCTACTTAAATTTTGTAGGTACGTCTTTTGAAAGCAAAATGCACAATGGCTAGTTGGAATGAAAGTGGAGGATATGATTGCTATGAAGAGCCATGTTCATCTAGAAGTAGTTATGCTAGGAATGATGAATATGATTTGAGATATGATGGGGATGAATATATGTGTATAAATTATTGGAATGATGGAGTTTGTGTTGGAGGACCATAAAAATATTCAAGGAATGGTTTGCAAAGGACAAAGAGTATTATAGAAAAGGAAAGGGAGTATGGTTGCTATACTTGTTTAAGCTATACACACACTTCCTATGAATGTCCAAAAAGATTCAAGCCAAGGAAAATGAGTGCATTGCAAAATTCTTCCAAGACTGGTTTGAGAAGATAGCCAGATTATGTTTGTTCTACCTGTTGGGATTATGGCTATGACACATGTGATTTTCACAAAAGGAAAAGTCAAAGAAGTAGGGATGAGTTGCAATGAAGTGAAGTGAGCCTTTGTGAGTACTGTTCTAGCTATAAGCACACTTCACCTACTTGTCATTGTAAGTCCTTTAGGTTGCAATGTAGCCACTTGGAAAAAAATTGAGTTGAGGAAGAAGCATGAGGAAAAAGAGATAAATCACTTGACACAAGAGAAAGAAAGCCAACATAGAGATGACAAAGAAGAAGTTGAGCTTGGTGAAGGTGAGTTTGATGGGGAGCAAATATGTACTGAAGATGGTCCCAAAAATTCTTCAAATAACTATGAATTAGGAGGGAGCTCACATCAACAAAAGAAAGAGGGAGAATGTAAGGTTGTGAGAAGTGAAACCACAACACCATTTTCTATGGAGGCCACAAATCCAAAAAAGGGAGTAGATGATGAAAGGGGAAATGTGGTTGAGCAAAGAAATTGATTAATTGGTGTTGCTAGTAGAGTTTTGGGTACTTATGTTGTTGAGGGTATGAATGATTTACAAAGAAAAAATATTTTCTACTCAAGATGTAAAATCAACCAAAAGCCGTGTAGTATAATGATAGATTGTACAAGTTGTGCAAATGTGATAAGTACTATATTGGTGGAGGAGATAGGTATAGAGACCATGAAGCCTCCTAAGCCATACAAGCCTTAATGTGTCGATGATTGTGGTAAGGTGAAGGTGAACAAACAAGCCAAGGTTACATTTAACATGGGAAATTATGAAAATAAGGTACTTCGTGATGTGATGCCCATGCATGTTCGGAGTTGTTGTTGAGAAGACCTTCGATGTTTGATACAGATGTAATGCATAATGGTAGAAAAAACACTTATACATTGAGTAAAGAGGAAAAGAAGTATACTTTTCTCCCAATGTCCCCTAGAGAGGTTACAAAAGATCAAAACCTTATGACGGAGAAGGAAAAGAAAAGAAGAGAGAAAAAAGAAAAAAAGAAGAGTGTGAGAAGAGAAGAGGGAAAAAAAGAGAGAGAGCTAAATGGGAATGGGGATGAGATAAAAGAGTTTGAGATAAAAGGGGAAGAGCGAGAGTAAAAGCGCATGGAGCGAGGCAAACTCAAAGTAATTTGGAGAAAAAGAGAGTCAAATAAGAGGTTGAGAAAAACAAAATGAGTGGGGGGGGAATGAGGCTGAGAGCCTAGGTTAAGAAGAGAGAAAACAAGGGAATTAGTGAGCATCCAAACCCGAATGTTTTACCTTCACACAAAATATCTTGCTTCAATTGTAATGCTGGTATCGATTCGAAGACGAATCATCTTCAAGAAGGGGGAAGTGATAGGAATCAAATTAGCCATGAAGGCCATTTTCAAGAAAGGGGAAGCAGAACAAAATCACACTTCATGATGCCATGGGTATAGGAAAAATTATAGAAAAATGAAGGGAGTTTTCAAGACAACAAATTCAACAAATCCAGCTCCAAGAAGATTGTAAAGAGATGGATGGAAATTGTCTATTTAATTCTCATAGTTCTCATGAATTTTCCAAAAAAAATTAACACCAAAGTAATCCTCGCAATTTAATCTACAACTTTAATTAAGGGAGTGTGATGTCTTACCTTGTGTATAAGATTCTCCATGCTTGAAATGCTGCAAGAACATCAAGAATGCAAACACTTCTTTCTTTCTCTCTCTTTTTTCTTTTTCTTCCTATTTTCTCTAGCTTTTCTTTCCTTTTCTTTCTCTATTCTTTCTCGATTCTTTTCTCCCTTATAACTGCACGAAATCTTGCTATTTTCACAGTATTTCCACCACCATTTGCTAGTCAAAATTGTGATCAAATTAGTCACACATTGTGGCTAATTTTACACATGTCATTTTCTCAATTTTCACCATTTTTCTTATTATTTCTTAAGCTTATTTAATAAGTTTTCCTAATTACATAACCACATAAATATTTCACTCCTCTAATGGTGTGTTGACACTTGTTTCCATCTACCAATCATATTCGGCCTCCTGTTTAAATTTTGACTGCATTTTATAATTTTTCTCAGAAAAAACAAAAATTCGGGCCTGCATTGGAAAAAATATTTTATTGCACCAATAAATTCTTTAAAGTCCACTGAATTCAATGGTAAGATTCAAAATCTTCAATTTTTTCAAAATCGTGGATAATTTATGGTCAAAATCCCGATCGTGAACAAAATTGCAAAATTTCTCCTAAGACCTCCGATTGCTTAATTTTTACCAGAACACTCGTCTCATCACACTGATCAATTTTGGTTCATAATGTACGCTTAAATTCCTATTTTACTAAAAGTAGTCACAATCTAAAGATTTATGGCACTGGTAGAACAAAATCAAAAATTCTATTCACGTCCCCACGATTTCAAAATTTAAATAATGCCCTGAATTATGTTTATCATACCAAAACATTTATATCATTGTACTGATCTTTCTTTCTTTTGGTCACTTATACAAATTATTATTTTGTACATAGTAGTAACCGATTAAAGTACAAAAGTGGGGGTTGTTACACTCTCCCCTCCATAAAAGAATTTCATCCTTGAAGTTTGTATTTGCCATAATTTCATCAAATGTCCACTTTTGATTTCTCTTCCCATCTACTTCTTTATTCTGCATGGATTCTGATGGGTCCTCTATTTTCCTATGATTCTCTAGATTTAAATTCCTCATATTTTTTCAACCTAATAGTATACCTTCCCATACATCGTTCTCATTTCATCTATAATTAAACCTCTTATATTTATATCATTTTGCATATAGATCATACTTTTGTTTCCCTAAATTGCACTAAATCGCTTCATTTCAACTTTTATGGGCACTGCCCACAGGTTACCTATCCTAGAATTTCTCTAACCCAAGCACGCTTAGCTTCAAATGTCTAATGATTCCGTGTACATTAGTATTGATATAATCATATCCGTTCACACATTATGATAAAGCAGGACTTTTAGCACTCCAATGTAATACTAGAACACTATACAAGTGTACATATTTGTATCCGTACAATTCATATTGCATTATGCACACAGGGCCTTTAAGTGTTCAACCTTCTTAATTCATCATCTCACTATCACTAGTACTAAAATGGGAAGTTTAGAATTATTAAATATTTTAAATATAAGATCTCCCTGACCTTTGTCTCATTACTATTGTTTGAGTTTAAGGTCATAGACCCCTTTCAAAGATATTAGAATTGCCTCAAATCACTCTTTCTTGGGCTCATCAGAGGAAATTATATCTCAAAGTTACATGTCACATCTACTCCAATATCTAATTTCATACAAAACACTATCCCTATAAATTCGCATTTACTCATACAATGATGCACTCCCCAATGTCCCGTTAGAGGCTGAGCTATATTCTATCAGAAGCTCTATTATAGTTTCCATTGTACTTGATACCATTTGTAACACCTCATATTTCGATAACATAGTAGACTGTAACTTTGTAGGATGTCACCCCGTCTGATTGTTTAGACAAGGGGTGTTTATAAAAAACAACACTCAATAGGCAGCAGAAATTTTTCCAAAATTGAAAGGTGCAAGAATTTGGCTTCTAACACATACACTCAAGGGTAGAATAGGTCCAAGATGTAGCATGAACCTATGGGAGTTCACCACCCTTTTGCTGCGCCTCTGATCCAAAATTTTTCAATAGAGATAACACACGTGTGATCATAAAGCTCAGTGAGTCCTGTGTGTGCTAGTGTTTTCAACGAAAAAGATCTCATGAAGAATAATCTCAACATAAGCAACTTCAAAAATTCTCTTGTGAGAACATTCTCAAGTCATGTATTCATGGATTCCTAGTGTTAATATGTTGATTCAAGTATTCAGAATTCTAGTATAAAATATTCTGATTCAAGTATTTGAGTATTTAAATATAGTCAGTGCTTATGCCAAGTATTGAAGCTAGTTCATTTGCCAAGTGGTCAAGTTAGTGCATACGCCAAGTATTCATATCAACGCTTATGGCAAGGAGTCAGGTTACTGCATATGCCAAGCATTGAAGTTAGTGCATATGCCGTGTTTTCAAGTTAGTGCTTACGCTTAGTATTCAAGTTAGTACTTACGCTAAGTATTCAAGTTAGTCATATATTGGATTCAAGGATTGATAGTTTCACGAAATCAAGAATTTAAGATTTAAACTTTTCATCATGTTTCTAAATCCATATTGAAGGCTCGAATTTGAGCACATCAGGAAACCATTTTTCATATTAGGAAAACACTTTACCAAAACCAGGATTTGGAAATTGACAAAATCACACAAGATATTTCATATCCTGGATATTCAAAAAATGAAGCGCTTGATAATTCTTTCAAATTCAAATGTAACATTCATCTCATAAAATTTCAAGAAAGAATTAACTGCATTAGAAAAACACATGATCGTTTCTAGAAAACACTTAGCTAAAATAAGATTTGAAAAGCAATGGAACTCACTTTGTGTCCAAGCTTAATGTGATAACATGTATAATACTATTAGTCCTTTATGAAGTTTTGAAGATAAATGACCTATATTGAGAGTCATTCCAAACCTCAGTTATCATTCTAAGGTACGACTAAAACAAAACTATTATGTGAATAGAAAATATTCTACTTTCTTCTTTCTCACTTCTTCCAACCAAACTGAGATAAATACGTCGAATGATTAAAGGCTCATTAATTCATTTCCTATATATTTGTTCACCCAAATATCTAAGGTTTCCATATGTTCTTGAGATCTTACTTTCATCCATTAATACCAATAAAACAATACTGGAGTTTATTTCTTGCCAAATAGAATTCTGCAATTCTATATTCTTGTTACACTTGTTTGTTTAAATTACAACATTTGATTTATAAGTCCAATTGAAGTTAAACTAATTCTAAACTATCCTCAAGACATTCCTTTATGATTTCCAATTCATGAACCACATATTTCCCTTCTCATTTCATTTAGTTTTGCTTATAACAGCTCAGCTTGTCATTCTCATTACTGTGTTTGGCAGCTTGTGATATGTTCATCATAACATTTTAGTCACAACTCCAAAACATTTAAAATTACTCCCAAAATAACCATAAGACATTTAGCTAGAAGATTCTTGCCATGATGTTTCAAATGAACAAGCCAATTTGTACAGTTTATTGTTCTTCAAGGCTGCTCGGGATTTCTTCCAAAACAGAATTTCGATTTTTGTTTGCTTTCTTCACACTATCTATTCTACTTTCATGCAAACAACTATATAACAATTAAACCATCTTAAATTCCATCATAATGTCCTTCAATTATCATATTTTCAGATATACTTAGCCCAGAAAAATCATATTTTCCAACATCAAGTTCAACAAATTCAAACAACAACATTAACAATTCCATTTCTTCAACAATTAATTCCATCTTTCTTTTCCATTTTGTACACCGTCTTCTGCAGTCATGAACTCTCAATTAAACCACCACTAAAACACTTCATCGATCACATAAAACGTAGTGAATAGTTTCTCTAATCAGCCGATGTAGAACACACCCAAAACAACCCCAAAACATAGCAATTATCTTTGGAATTCTCATTATTCTCAAGGATTTCCCAATAAAATTAACACCAAAATAATCCTTGAAATTTTATCTACATCTTTAATTCAAGGAGTATGATGTTTCACCTTGTGTATAAGATTCTCCAAGCTTGAATTGCGCCATGAACATCAGGAATATACACACTTCTTTCCTTCTCTCTCCTTTTTCTTTTTCTCCATATTTTCTCTAGCTTTTCTTTCCTTTTGTTTCTCTCTTCTTTCTCTATTCTTTTCTCCCTTATAGCTGCACAAAATCTGGCTATTTTCACAGCATTTCCACCACCATTTTCTGGTCAAAATTGTGACCAAGTTGGTCACACATTGTGGCTAACTTTACACATGTTATTTTCTCAATTTTCCACCATTTTTCTTATTATTTCTTAGGCTTATTTAATAAGCTTTTCTAATTACCTAATCACATAAATATTTCACCCCTCTAATGGAGTTTGGACACTTGCTTCTATCCACCAATCATATTCGGTCACTTGTTTCAATTTTGACCACATTTTAGAATTTTTCTCAGAAATAACAAAAATTCGGTTCAGTATTGGAAAAATATTCTATTGCACCAATAAATTCTATAATTTCCACTGAATTCAACGGTAATATTCAAAATCTTCAAAATTTTCTCAATCTTGTAAAATTTATGATCAAAATTCCAATCACGTACAAATTTACGAAAATGCTCCTGATACCTCCAATAGCTTAATTTATACTAGAACACTCGTCTCATCACGCTGATCAATTTTGGTTCATAATGTACCCATAAATTCCAATTCTACTAAAACTTGCCACAATATGAAGATTTAGGGTATGGGTAGAACAAATTCAAAATTTTCATTCTGGTCCCCATAATTTTACAATTCCAATAATACCCTCAATTATGTTTATCATACTAAAACTATCTTCTTATTTTACTAATCATTTCTTATTCTCGTCACTTATACAAATTTTTACTCAATACACAATAGTAACTAATCAAAGTACAAAAGTGGGGCTTGTTACACTCTCCCCTCCTTCAAAAAATATCGTCCTTGAAATTCGTATTTGCCTCAATTTCATCAAATGTCCACTTTAGATTTCTCTAGCCATCTACTACTTTATTCCACATGGATTCTGATGTGGTCCTTTGTTTTCCAGTGATTCTTTGGATTTAAATTCCTCGTATTTTTTCAACCTAATTATATGCCTACACATACATCGTTCTCATTTAATTTATAACTAAACCTCCTATATTTATATTGTTTTGCATATAGATCAGACTTTTGTTTCCTTAAACCACCCTAAATCACTTTATTTCAACTTTCATGGGTACTTCCTAGGGGTTACCTATCCAAGAATCTCTCTAACCTAAGCACGCTTAGCTACAAATGTCTAATGATTCCTAGTACATTAGTATTGATATATTCATATCCTTTCACAAATTATGATAAGACAGGACTTTTACCACTCCAATATGATACTGGAACACTATAGAGGTATACGTATTCTTATCCACAAAATTCAAATTAAACTATCCACATCGGACCTTTAAGTGGTCAACCTTCTTTATTCATCATCTCACTATTACTTGTAGCAAAATGGGAAGTTCAGAATTTATAAATAATTTAAATATAAGATCTCCCTAACCACTATCTCTTTAGTACTATTTGAGTTCAGGGTCGTAGACACCTTTCAAAGATATTGGAACTGCCTCAAATCACCATTCCTTTGGCTCATTAGAGGAAATTATATCTCAAAGTCACATGTGACATCTATTCCTATATCCAATTTCATAAAACACACTCTCCCTATAAATTCACATTTACTCAAACAATGATGGACTTCCTAAAGTCCCGTTGGAAGCTTAGCTATATTCTATTAGAAGCTCTATTATTCTATCCACTATGCTCTAATACAATTTGTAACACCCCATATTTTCATAACATAGTGGGTTGTAACTTTGTGGCATGTCACCCCGTCTGATTGTTCATACAAGGGGTCCTTATAACAAACACCACTAAATAGACAGCTGAAATTTTTCAAAAATGGAAAAGTACAAGAATTTGGCTTCTGATACATACACTCCAGGGTAGAATAGGTCGAAGATGTAACATGAGCCTCTGGGAGTTCACCGCGCTTTCGTTGCACCTCTGAGCCTAAATTTTTCAGAAGAGACAACACATGTGTGGGCATAAAGCTTAGTGAGTCACGTTTGTGCTAGTGTTTCCAACTCAAAAGATCTCATAAAGAATAATCTCAACATAAGATAGTTTAGAAATTCTCGTGTGAATATTCTTAAATCAATTATTCAAGGATTTTGAGTGAAAACATGCTGATTCAAGTATTCAAGAATTCTAGTACAAAATAATCCGATTCAAGTATTCATGTATTCGAGTATTCAAGTAGAGTCAGTACTTACGCCAAGTATTCAAGTTAGTGCTCAAGATAAGTAGTCAGGTTAGTGCATGCACCAAGTATTCAAGTTAGTGCATACGTCTTGTATTCAAGTTAGTACTTACACCAAGTAGCCAGGTTAGTGCATACGTTAAGTATTCAAGTTAGTGCATATGCCAAGTATTCAAGTAAGTTCTTATGCCAAGTAGTGAAGTTAGTGCTTATGCCAAGTTTTCATGCTGGTGCATGCTCCAAGTATTCAAGTAAGTGCTTACGCCAAGTATTTAAGATTGTACTTACGCCAAGTATTCAAGTTAATCATCTATTGGATTAGTGAATTGACAAGTTTAAGATATCAAGAATTCAAGATTCATATTTCTCATCTTGTTTCCAAATCTAAAATGAAGGCTCACACTTGAGCACATCAGGAAACCAGTTTCCATATTAAGAAAACACTTTACCAAAATTGGTATTTAAAAATTAAAAAGATCACACGAGATATTTCTTATCTGGGATATTCAAGAAACTAAGCACTTGATAAGGCTTTCAAATTCAAATGTAACATCATCTCGTAATATTTCAAGAAAGAATTAACTGTATTAGAAAAACACATGATCGTTTCCGGAAAAGACTTACCAAAATAAGATTTAAAATGTAGTGAGACTCACCTCGTGTCCTACCTTAAAGTGATGATGTATATAGTACTCTTAGTCCTTTAAAAAGCTTTGAAGATAAATGGCCTATATCGAGAGTCATTCCAATCCTCACTTATCATTCTAAGGTACAACTAACACAAAACTATTATGTGAATAGAAAATATTCTATGGTCTTCTTTCTTACTTCTTCCAACCAAAATGAGATAAATACTTGGAATAGTCAAAGGCTCATTAATTCGTTTCCCATCTCTTTGTTCAAAAAAATATCCAAGGTTTCCATATGTTCTTGTAATCTCTCTTTCATCCATTAATACCAAAAAAATAATACTGGAGTTTATTTCTTACCAGATAGCATTCTGCATTTCTTCATTCTTGTCACACTAGTTTGTTTTTATTACAACTTTTGATTCACAAGTCCAATTGATGTCAATCAAGTTCCAAAATATCCATAAGACATTCCTTTATGATTTCTGATACATGAACCACTGATTTCCCTTCTCATTTCATTCAGTTTTGTTTATGACATCTCAGCTTCTCAATCTCGTTACTGTTTTGGCAGCTTGTGATATTTTCAACATAACTTTTTACTCAACTCCAAATCATGTAAAATTGGTCCCAAAATAACCCTAAGACATTTAGCTACCAGTTTCAGGCTAAGAGGTTCCAAATGAACAAGCCAATTTGTACAGTTTGTTGTTCTTCAAGGCTGCTCGGGATTTCTTCCAAAATAGAATTTCGGTTTTTGTATGCTTTCTTCACACTATCTATTCTACTTTAATCCTAACAACTATATAACAATTAAACCATCTTAAATTCCATCATAATGTCCTTCAATTATCTTATTTTCAGAGATACTTAGCCAAGCAAAATCACATTTTTCAACATCAAGTTCAACAGGTTCAAACAACAACATTAACAATTCTATTTCTTTAACAATTAATTCCGTCTTTCTTTTCCATTTCAACAGCTTCTTCTGCAGTAATTAACTCTCAATTAAACCACCATTAAAGCACTTCAACTACCACATAAAACATAGTATATAGTTTCTATAGTCAGTCGGTATACATCACACACAAAACAACCCCAAAACATAGCCATTGTCTATGTAATTGTCATAGTTCTCATGAATTTCCCCAAAAAATAAATACCAAAATAATCCTTGCAATTTAATCTACGGCTTTAATTAAAGGACTATGATTTTCTACCTTGTGTATAAGAATCTCCAGGCTTGAATTACTCCAAGAACAACAAGACCACACACGCTTCATTCTTTCTCTATCTTTTTTCTTTAGCTCCCTATTTTTCTCTAGCTTTTCTTTCCTTTTCTTTCTCTCTTCTTTCTCTATTGTTTTCTCCCTTATATCTGCACAAAATCTAGCTGCTTTCACAGCATTTCCACCACCGTTTTCTGGTAGAAAATGTGACCAAATTGGTCACACATTGTGGCTAACTTTACACATGTTCTTTTCTCAATTTTCCACCATTTTCCTTGTTATTTCTTAAGCTTACTTAATAAGCTTTTCTAATTACATACTAACGTAAATATTTCACTCCTCTAATGGTGTTTTGACACTTGTTTCTATCCACCAATCATATTCGGTCGCTTGTTTCAATTTCGACATCATTTTAGAATTTTTCTCTGAAATAACAAAAATTCAGGTCCGTATTGGAAAAATATTTTGTTGCACCAAAAAACTCTTTAATTTCCACTGAATTCAATGGTAACGTTCAAAATCGTCAATTTTTTTTCCCAATTCAACAAAAATTTATGGTCAAAATTTCGATTGCGAACAAAATTACAAAAATGTTCATGTTACCCCCTATAGCTTAATTTATACCAGGACACTCGTCTCATCACGCTGATCAATTTTGGTTCATAATGTACCCTTAAATTCCCATTCTACAAAATGTAGCCGCTCTGAAGATTTAGAGTGTGGGTAGAACAAATTCAAAAATTCCATTCAGGTCACCATAATTTTAAAATTCCAATAATGCCCTTAATTATGTTTATCATACCAAAACATTCATCTCATTATACTGATAATTTTTTATTCTGGTCACTTATACAAATTCTTATTTTATACATAGTAGTAACTGATTAAAGTAAAAAAGTGGGGCTTGTTACACACTCCACTCCTTCAAAAAATTTTGCCTTCGAAATTTGTATTTGCCTTAATTTCATCAAATGTCCACTTCTAATTTCTCTTTCCATCTACTCCTTTCTTCCACATGGATTCTGATGGGTCCATTGTTTTCCAGTAATTCTCAAGAATTAAATTCCTCATATTTTTTCAACCTAATTATATGCCTTCACATACATCATTCTTGTTTGATCTATAATTAAACCTCCTATATTTTATATCATTTTGCATATAGATCATACTTTTTGTTTCCTTAAACAGCCCTAAATCACTTTATTTCAACTTTCATGGGTACTTCCTAGGGGTTACCCATCCTAGAATTTGTCTAACCCAACCACACTAAGCTTCAAATGTCTAACGATTCCTAGTACATTAGTATTGATATAATCATATCCTTTCACACATTACGATAAGCCAGGACTTTTACCACTCCAATATAATACTGGAACACTATAGAAGTGTACATATTCTTATCCACAAAATTCATATTAAACTATACATATCGTACCTTTAATTGGTCAACCTTCTTTATTCATCATCTTACTATTACTTGTAGCAAAATGGGAAGTTCAGAATTTATAAATAATTTAAATATAAGATCTCCCTTGTAACACCCCACGACTACGTACCCTAAAAGGGCGGGGATGTCGCCCCGTCCCGTAGGACAAGGAGTCTTTAGAACGAGGTATAAAATATAAAGGCAATCTCGAAAAGGATCAACTTAGATAAATAAAGAAATACTCTTATTACATCAGGCTCAACTTGGAGCAAAACGGAATAAAACAAAATATTGTTCAGAAGCATAAGCAACAAATGTCTCCTAGAACGGATAGAGAAAATAGCAAAAGCTTCAACTATTACATGCCCCGCTGACTCAGCACAGTCTATCTTCTGAAAACATGATATAGAACAGTGTGAGAATAAATCTCAGTAAGTCTTGTGTGTGCACATGGTGTTTTAAATAGTTCATGTATGTAAAGTGTAAAACATTTGTAGAAATAATTTGGCAAGTCATAAACAATCTTTTTTCGCAAGGAGTGGGTTTTTCTCATTGTCACACTTTGTATAAAATAAATCCTCTACTCGGATAAAAGTCATGTCACCACACGTTGGGCTCCATGAGAACAAATTGGCCAAGGCACCACACTTTGTGCACTTTGTCCGGACCAGATTACCACACATTAGGCGTTCTGATCAAGTTGAGTGTACAACCCACCGGGTGAGATACTCCTCCATCTCTACACCCAACAAAACCATCCGGGTGTCCATGCCGGGAATATAAATACCATACCAGGTACACATGCTAGCTCGGACTGTCCTGACCAACCAATACTGTCACCTTTTCAAGCAGAGTTCATCTTCTAGAGGTGGCCTCCTGCCAGAAGACTTACGCTAGCCCTTCAAGACTAGTATTGTTAGCCTACCCTTATTGAGTACTCAACGAACATATCCATCAATTCCTTATTCAAAATATTTCCAAACCTTGTCTTTGTAAAACGTGATTTTCTTTAAAAGAGATTTCTAAAAATTTAAGAAAAAGAATAGTTTTCTTGCTAAAAACCATTAGTTTAACAAAACCGTTTATAGAATAAATATCCACGTTTACAACCCAAACAAACACAGTTTAACAATAGCTTTACAAAGCTTCACAACATAGACCTGCCATCACAACATTTAACAAAAGAGTTTATGTAAGGACTTACTTGATATGCCTAAGATAAATGCGATAAATTCACAGCTGGCTTTCCTTAATTATCCTCCTGATCTAAACCATATAATATCATAATCAAGGTCTCAATTAATTCGAACATGCTCTAATCCCATTTATTTTCATAACAATTCGCAATCTCCTATTCAATTCTAGGTAAACTATTCGATCCCCAAAGATCATATACTACGACCACATGTTTATCTCGCTAATAAACACCATTAAACTTTACTTTCGGTATCTAGGGAGGGTATTCCCTTACCTTGCAACTACCGGGTAATGAGGTCTCGATGTTCCTATGGTGATCGTCCCGAGTTTGCTTGAGAAGAAGAGAAAAGCTACCTCCTTTGCTTCTCTTGACCGACAATTAAAGAAGAAGATGAAATCAGCCTCTATAGGGCGTGATTTAAGGGTAGAAGAAAGAGAAAAGAATCATTAGAGAAAATGGAATCAAGAGGTTGAAAGGATTTGTGCTTACCTTAAGGTGTGTTTGATTTTTGCTTGGAATAACTCTTGTGTTTTCAAAAATTTTGCAAAGAGATGTTGCTGAAATTTTCTTGTAGAATGGAGAGGGTAGATGGTTGCTATGATTTAGAGTTGGAGAAGATTGGTTTAGGGTTAGATGGTGATGTTTAGATAGACTCCTAATGGCTTTAGGTTTCATGGACAGCAAAGGCGAAATTTCAGCTTGTTGCGCGTCTCCTTGCTGCTGATTTTAGGGGAGTTTAATGGAGGAAAAGATTCTGCAAATTTGCTCCTTTATGCCGGCCGAAATACTGCTCAAGGGAAGGGCTGAATGTGTTCAGAATTTTGGGCCAAACAAGGAAGAGTTTGAGTGAGTTTTGATGACTGAAAAATCCTGTGCAAGTGCTGTGAAAATTCTGTGCAAGAGTAACAAGGTTTGGACTGTTTTGGCTGCTGTACTTCTACCAAAATTTCCAAAGGAAAATTGGGGGTTTTGGGCGCTGAAAATAGCTTGATCAGCTATGGGTTTTTGGTGTGTTTTGTGTGCAGAATTTCGGTTGGAGTAGGAACACAATAGCTGGCCGAAATTCCTGCACCAAGCTCCCGAAATTCCTGTGCATGAGCTGGACGAATTTCAGTGTTTTTTTGTGAATAAAATTCTGGTTTTTTGCAGCTAAGGTACCCTGAATTGATGAGGAATATTTAGGTGTTTTGAGCTAGGATTTACAGAGTTGGATTGTAGCTAAGAAGTTGGAATTTTCGGACAGCTTGTGGTGACACAAGGCTGCCAAAATTCAGCTAGGAAAAGGAAGAAAGTCCTAGTTGAATTTGGATTGAAATAAAATCTGATTTTATCAAGGATTTGGATAGGATTTCCTCTAGTCCTAGAAGTGTTTGCATTGAGCTACAAGTCCTTCAAGAAGTGGAGGCACTTGCTGGAATTTTTTTCCAGGTTTTTAGCTAACATTCTAGGATTGAAATCAACAAGATTTCCTACAAGGAAAAGGACTCATTAATTCCACCTATCCATGGCAACATCTATCTAGCTAAAATCAAGCTAATATTTTAATTACTAGCTAGGGTTTTTTCGAAAATCCTAAGGAACACAAGCTGAAAATTAAAGGTGAACTTTATTCACATTGAAGTCCTTGAATTTAGGAAATAAATATAGAGACTTATTTCCTTCGAGTAAAAATACTAAAATTTCTCTAGGATAGCTAGATTCTTTTTCGGCCAAGATAATAAATGGTCTAAAGAAAAGAATTTCAAGAAGAGAAACTAACTTCACAAAAGGTAGGATTTGAACTCGGGTCACCAAAAGAAATCACCAACCTCCCCGCTATTCCAAAACAACTCCAATGCTAATTTTTCTACAAGAAGTTCTTACCACCCCAATACTCATCCTTCTAAATCTTTGACCAAACCTCCCTTAACCAATTTTTTAACAACATAACTATTTCACATCAATTAATTCAAATGCAAGAGCAACAGAAAAATTCACATGCATCCATGCAATTAAAATTATTCTAGCTACCACATAAAATGCAAGATGCTATGCAATGCATGACTTTTCCCCATAGTCAAAGGTGGTTTTGGGCGGGGTATTACATCCCTAACCTCTATCTCTTTAGTACTATTTGAGTTCAGGGTCGTAGACCCGTTTCAAAAATATTGGAATTGCCTCAAATCACTCTTCCTTTGGCTCGTTAGAGGAAGTTATATCTTAAAGTCACATGCCACATCTACTCTAATATCCAATTTCATAAAACACACAATCCCTATAAATTCACATGTACTCAAACAATGATGGACTCCTCAATGTCCCATTAGAGGCTCAGCTATATTCTATCAGAAACTCTATTACGGTATCCACTATAATCTGATACCATTTGAAACACCCCATATTTTTATAACATAGTAGGTTGTAACTTTGTGGGATGTCGCCCCGTCTGATTGTTCAAACAAAGCGTCTTTATAACAAACATCACTACATAGGCAACGAAAATTTTTCCTAAATGGAAAAGTACAAGAATTTGGCTTCTGATATATTCACTCAAGGATAGTACAGGTCCAAGATATAGCATGAGCCTTTGGGAGTTCACCGTGCTTTCGTTGCGCCTCTGAGCCTAAATTTTTCAAATGAGATAACACACGTGTGGGCATAAAGCTTAGTGAGTCCCATTTGTGCTAATGTTTTCAACTAAAAAGACCTCATGGAGAATAATCTCAACATAAGCTAGTTCAGAAATTCTCATGCGAAATATTCTCAAATCAAGTATTCAAGGATTTCAATTGAAAACATGCTGATTCAAGTATTCAAGAATTCTAGTATAAAATATTTTGATTCAAGAATTCAAGTATACAAGTATTGTCAGTGCTTACGGAAAATAGTTAAGTTAGTGTTTACGCCAAGTAGTTAAGTTAGTGCATCTGCCAAGTATTCAAGTTAATACATATGCCTTGTATTAAAGTTAGTGCATACGCCAAGTAGTGGAGTTAGTGCATACGCCTAGTTTTCAAGTTAGTGCATATGCCAAATATTCAAGTTAGTGCTTACGCCAAATATTCAAGTTAGTCATATGTTGGATTCATGAATTGATAGGTTCAAAAAATAAAGAATTCAAGATTCATACTGCTTATCTTGTTTCCAAATCCATATATAAGGCTTGCACTTCAGCATATTAGGAAACCATTTTCCATATTAGGAAAGCACTTTACCAAAACTGGAATGAAAAGATCACACGACATATTTCTTATCCAGGATATTCAAGAAACTAATCACTTGACAATGCTTTCAAATTCAAGTGTAACATTCATCTAATAATATTTCAGGAAAGAATTAACTGTATTAGAAAAACATACGATCGTTTCAGGAAATGACTTAGCCAAAATAAGATTTAAAATGCAGTGAGACTCACCTCATGTCCTAGCTCAAAGTGATGATGTTTATAGTACTCTTAGTCCTTTACGAATCTTTGAAGATAAATGGCCAATATCGAGAGTCATTCCAAACCTCACTTATCATTCTAAGGTACGACTAACACAAAACTATTATGTGAATAGAAAATATTCTAGTGTCTTCTTTCTCACATCTTCCAACCAAAATGAGATAAATACTTGGAATGGTTAAAGGCTCATTAATTCATTTCCCATCTCTTTGTTCGAAAAAATATCCAAGGTTTCCATATGTTCTTGTAATCTCACTTTCATCCATTAATACTAAAAAATTAATACTGTAGTTTATTTCTTACCAAATAGAATTCTGCATTTCTTCATTCTTGTCACACTTGTTTGTTTATATTACAACTTTTGATTCACAAGTCTAATTGAAGTCTAACTAGTTCCAAAATATCCGTATGACATTCCTTTATGATTTCCAATTCATGAACCACTGATTTCCCTTCTCATTTCTTTCAATTTTGCTTATGACATCTCAGCTTCTCAATCTTGTTACTGTTTTGGCATCTTGTGATATTTTCAACATAACGTTTGACTCACAACTCCAAATCATGTAAAATTGGTCCCAAAAATAACCCTAAGATATTTAACTACCAGTTTCAGTTCATGATATTCGAAATGAACAAGACAATTTGTACATTTTATTGTTCTTCAAGGCTGCTCGGGATTTCTTCAAAAATTGAATTTTTGTTTTTGTTTCCTTTCTTCAGAACATCTATTCTACTTTAATCCTAACAACTATACAACAATTCAACCATCATAAATTACATCATAATGTCCTTTAATTCTTTGATTTTTAGAGATAATTAGCCCCAAAAATCATATTTTCCAGTATCCAGTTCAACAAGTGCAAACTACAACATTAACAATTTTATTTCTTTCCATAATTAATTCCATCTTTCTTTTCCATTTCTTACACCTTCTTGTGCAATCCTAAACTCTCAATTAAACCACCATTAAAACACTTCATCTATCGTATAAAACATGGTATATAGTTTCTCTAATCAGCCGATTTACAACTGACACAAAACCGCCCCAAAACATAGCAATTGTCCATGTAATTCTCATAGTTCTCATGAATTTCCTAATAAAATTAATACCAAAATAATCTTCTCAATTTAATCTACAACTTTAATTCAAGTAGTATGATGTTTTACCTTGTGTATAAGATTATCCAAGCTTGAATTGCTCCAAGAACATCGAGAACACAAACACTTCTTTCCTTTTCTTTCTCTCTTCTTTCTCTATTCTTTTCTCCCTTATAGCTGCACGAAATTTAGCTGTTTTCACAGCATTTCCACCACCTTTTTCTAGTCAAAATCGTGACCAAATTGGTCACACATTGTACCTAACTTTACACATGTCATTTTCTGCATTTTCCACCATTTTCCTTATTATTTCTTAAGCTTATTTAATAAACTTTTCTAATTACATAATCCCATAAAATATTTCTCTCCTATAATGGTGCTTTGACACTTGCTTCCATCCACCACTCATGGTCAACCACTTGTTTTAATTTCCACCACATTTTAGAATTTTTCTCAGAAATAACAAAAATTTGGGTCCGTATTGGAAAAATATTTTATTGCACCCACAAATTCTATAAATTCCAATGAAGTCAATGGTAACATTCAAAATCTTCAAATCTTTCTCTACCCTGTAAAATTTACGGTTAAAATTCCCGATCGCAAAAATTATGAAAATGTCCCAGATACCTCCGATAGCTTAATTTATACCAGAACACTCGTCTCTTCACACTGATCAATTTTGGTTGTTAATGTACCCTTAAATTCCCATTCTACTAAAAGTTGTCACAATCTGAAGATTTAGGGTACGGGTAAAACAAATTAAAAACTTTCATTCAGGTCCCCATAATTTCAAAAATTCTAATAATGCCCTTAATTATGTTTATCATACCAAAACATTCATCTTATTATATTGATCATTTCTTGTTCGGGTCATTTATACAAATTCTTATTCTATACATAGTAGTGATTGATTAAAGTACAAAAGCAGGGGTTGTTACCATGGGTGTTAGGTAGATTTATTCTTACCTATTGTTCTTGTTGGGAAACCTTGATGGGTTCCTAATTTTCTCCATCTCACTTGTTATTCAATCATTTGTAGATTTATTGGTGTTAAGGTATTAATGTAGTTGACCAAATCATATTCTAATTTAGGTTCTAGTCGTTCATTTACATAAGGTTCTTACTTTATAGGCATTTTGGTATAGAATTGGATGACCAATTCTTGGGTTTGGTTCTTGAGTCTAATTTCTTAGGTTTGGTGCTCCCGAGCTTGTATCAAAGAACCTCACATCATGATCTCTATCATGATCCCTATAACACAGCATTGCAGTTATATATATTCTCATGAAGTATAAATACACAAACTAAAAGATGAAGAATGCCTTGTATTATTAAATAAATATACATTATACAAAGTACATATAATTGCCTCTATGACATAACACTACCAGTTTATAGTTGGTCAATATTATATGATGGCTCGATGTTAGAAGTTAAGCTGGTTTGGGTACTATGGCAATATAAGTGTTATGGGGAAGTTTGTGACATGATCTTTGTATTTTCTCTAGGTGAGACGAGGACCTACTAATAAAGCCATCGGAAGGACAAATTCAGGTAAGTTCTTGCATTAAAATCGTTTGTAAAACAAAGCCCTTGCAAGTTGTCAAATGTCATGTTTTGTTGGAATAAAATGTTCAGCCTGGCTAGATTTCTTTCTTTATTTCTACTGAGCACTAATTTCTTAAACCAAATGATTTAGAGGCTAGAAAACATGAGAAGGTTGTTGTAGCAAGAGGTAATGCCAAAACCTTTTCTTTTCCTTTTAAACCCTAGTACCAACATTTTTCGGGAAAATTAGTGTATAAGTCTTTAAAAAAAAAAATGTAACATGTTTTCCCTTATTGAAAATGTATAATTATGATCTAAACAAGCTTGGATATTGAAAAAAAACAACCTTTCAAAATATTTTATGAAAAGGAAACAGTTTTATCACTTATTCTTGAAATCTGAAAATTATGCGATTATGTACTAGTTGTAGGTTTTATTTCAAAATAAAATAGCAAAACAAATTATTGTTGGAAGGCCTTCTGATAATGTGATCTAGACATATGTAGGATGTATTTTTATGCTAGAGATTATTCAATAAAATCCTGCGATAAAACCCAGTAATATTTGAAAAATACAAAAGGGACCGAGTACCTTGTTTTTTATGCACACTCACATTGATGTTGTTATTTCATGGTGATAAAGTCCAAATTTGGGAAATTTTAAAACTAAAAACACATAGATTTATGTTTGTATATTTGAAATGTAAAATTTCATAATTTTCTTGTGAGGCAATTAAACATTACGAATTATTCTTTCAAAACGGTCTATACAGAACAGATTACTCCGGTAGCGAAAAATAAATTACTGTAATAAAGGACTGATTTTTGTACAAGGCCACTTGTATTCTATTATATAAGTTTTTAGGTATGTCTATGTAAAAATTAAATTCAATCCGAACTGTTTTCACATGTATTATGCTAATAGGAAAATGTGTCACTCAAGTTGGAAATTCTATTCCATTTAGAAAATTTTAAGGAAACTTCCTATTATTAATTTATATGTGTTCCATATGTGGAATAATTTTGTATGTCAACACTAGGATGTATTAGTGGATTTGACGTCATCAATACTAATATTACCATTTATTATTATTATTATTATTATTATTATTATTATTATTATTATTATTATTATTATTATTATTATTATTAAACGTTACCAATGTTATCAATACTAATATTGTTAATATTAATAATATTGTCATTATTATTATTTAATACTAATAAAATTACCTAGTCAATAATTAAATATCTCCTCCATTATTTATTTTTATATTATTACGAACAAACAGTACTTTAATTAGCAAAGCAAGTAATTAAATAATTATCTATTTACTTACTTCTTTGGTTACTTAATGTTTGTACATACTAACTAACCAATTTATTTAATTTTTATTTACATTCATGAGCAACCTTTACTCTAATTAAATAATTATTTATTTATATAACCGTATAGTTACTCAGTCATTTGTCCACTTATCTATATGTGTGATTATCATTGATTTAGTAATTTTCATAGTATACATTAAATCATCAGTATTTAATGTTTCATGTTTAACCTGTTATGTTTGGAATGCAGTTAATAGTTGGTCTATATGATGTGATTACTCGACGTCAGAAATTAAGCTGGTTTTCGATACAGTGGCAATAAGGCTTATGGGGAAGCTTGCGGCATTATCTTTGTATTTTCTCTAGATGGGAGTAGGACCCAATGATCAGGTCATCAGAAGGGTCTAACATATGTGAGATAAATGGATTAGGTAAGTTCTTGCTTTAAAATTGTTTGTGAAATAATGCAATTGCAAGTTGTCAAATTTCATGTTTTGTTGTGATCAAATGTTCAGCATGGCCATATTTCTTACCTTGTTTCTACTCTAGCACTGATTTCTTAAACCAAAGGATTCAGAGGCTTGAAAGCATGACAAGGTTGTCGTAGCAAGAGGAAATACTAGATGCCTTTCTATTCTTTTTATACATAGCGCCTACACTTTTGGACAAAAACTATGGTTTTAGGCTTGAAAAAAAATTGTAACATGTGTTCCCTGATTGAAATTTTATAATTATCATCTAAACATGCTTGGACATTGAAAAAAAACAACCACCTTTCAAAGATTTTATGAAAAGAAAAAATAGTCACCATTTATTATTGAAATTTGGAAATTATATGTTTATGTGCTAATTGTAGGTTAAAATAGAATGGGAAAAGAAATTATTGTTGCAAGGCCTTTTGATATTGTGATCTAGACAAATTTAGGATGTGTTTTATGATAGAGATCAAGCAAGAAAACCCCATGATAAAATCCAATAATTTTTTTAAAAAAACTGAAAGGACGGAGTGCCCTATTTTTGCTATATAGTCAAGTTGTTGCTATGATTTCATGGTGATAAAAGACCAAATTTGGCAAAGATTCAAACATAAAAAACATAGCTTTGTATGTGTAGATGTGAATGGTAAGATTTCTGAATGTTTCCATAAGGGAAAAAAAGTTACGAATTTTTCTTTCAAACTGGTCTGTCTTGGACAGATTAAAATTGTAGCAAATAATAAATTACTGAGCATAAAAAAGGCCTAATTTTTGTGCAAGGCCACTTATATTCTATTCTGCATGTGTTTAGGTATGTTTCTGAAAAATCTGAGGTCAATCTGAAGTGTTTTCGCATGTATTAGGCTAATAGGAGAAACTATCACAGAAGCTAAAAATTGTATTCAACTTAAGAAATTTTAAAAAAAACTTCCTATTTTTAATTTATATGTGTTTCTTATGTGGAATAATTGTGTACGTCAACACTAGAATGTAATAGTGGATTTAATGTCATCAACACTAATATTACCATTATTTTATTATAACTCTTGTTAATACTATTTTTATTAACGCTATTATTATTATGAAACATTACCAATATTAACATCACTAATATTGTTAATATTATTGATATTGTCATTATTATTACTATTACAATTTAATACTCATCAAATTACCTACTCAATAATTAAATATCTCTTCTATTATTTATTTTTATATTATTACAAATAGACAGTACTTTAATTAGCAAATCTAGTAATTAAATAATTATCAATTTACTTAGTTCTTTAGTTACTTAATATTTTTACACATTAACGAATCAATTTTTGCAATTGTTATTTACTTTCATGAGGAACCTTTGTTTTAATTAACTAAATATTTATTTATATAACTATGTAGTTATTCAGTCATTTGTCACTTATCTATATGTGAGCTTATAATTTATTTAGTAATTGTCATAGTATACATTAAATTGTTAGTAAGCAATATTTCGTGTTTAGCCTGGTATGTTTGAAATGCAGTAGATAGTTGGTATGTATCATGTGATGACTAAATATTAGAAGTTGAGCTGGTTTTGGATACAATGGCAATATAAGGGATACAATGGCAATATAAGGGTATGATCTTTGAATTTTCTCTAGATGGGACTTCGACCAACTGATCAGGTTATTGGAAGGTGTTGGATTGTATGCCCTCTTAGACTAGGTTTCTGATGTAAAATCGAATTATTTAATAAAAGAATTTATTTTCAGAAATTGTTTGTGAATTTACTTTTTGTTTGTGCACGATTTTCATTTGGAACAGACCCATTGTGTTTAAATAAGTGATCCATGTGAATTGTGGTCTTTCACAGTAAGGTATGTATCACGGGTTATTTAACACATAAACATTTGTTCTTAACCTATTGATGAGACTGGGAACCTCATCATGTTTAGGTTATTATGTTATGAATTCCAAATGGGGAATGGCTTACCTTTAGCCAGTGGGTAGTCCACCCACTTCATGACATAAGCGTATTTCGAATACGTAGAACAGGACCTGTAGTAGTGGTTTCTCAAAGTACTATATGGTAGAAACCTAGACTACTACCGCTACAGCGTAGACTAGTACTCTACGACTTGAGTATGAGTTGGTGGTCTAGCGAAGCTGGAAGCATATACTTTGATTTGCTGTAGTTGAGGTTCTATAATAGGGTCAATATACTTGCATGTTGGGTATGTGTGACTAGTTAGTTAAGAAAGACTTATACAAGATAGTTTCTGCACTATATCGCCCCTTGTGGTTGTCCGAATGGTCTAAATTATCCAGGGCCCTGGGAAACATGACTTGGATGTTTGCTTTAGGGTAGCTCCCTTGGAAAGCGAAAACACTCCAGGAAGTCGTGGATCATTGGACTAGAAGTCTAAGGATGGTAGATGTCATTTAGAGGGGTGTTAGTACACTTCTTCCTCTCTAAATGTACGGCAATGTGTAGAGGGGTATTTTAGTCATTTCACCTGTAGGTCGGAGACTTTGCTAACGCAGCATTGTCCTTGGGGTCAATATTTCCTTATGGTGATATTAGGAAATATTTCAAATGCAAAATATAGCTATTTTTATGGCAAGGGTATTTTGGTCATTTTAGTAGCCAAGGCGGTGTGTCTTTTGGTCCCCAGTATAGACCGTGAGTCCTAATTAAATATGGGCTAAAGAATTGATCTTAATTTAAATGGAATTTATTTTATTTAAGTAGCCTGATTTATTTATTGGGTTAGAATAAAATAAAGGTCCATGGAGAGAGAGAATTAATTAAATTAGTTTGGTGGGTTAATTAATTATTCAGGGCTTTGGCCCAGTTTGAATAATTAAAGATTAACCTGGGACTAAACTAATATAGGCTTAATTAATTGGACTAGTTTATTTGGGCTGGAAAAATTAATTATTTGTTAATTGGGCCAATTATTTGGTTTTAGTTAGAATAATTAATTAAGCCCAAAAGGTTAAACTAAGAGTCCCATGGCCCAATCTAGTTTAACCTAGGGTTTTATTTAGGTTAAACAGGAGATAAGGAAGGTACGGTATTTTTTTCCCCGGGGCTTCCTCTCTGTAAAAAATACCAGACGTTTTTTCCTCCCTCTCCAGAAAATATTCTTTAGCCCCTAAGTTGTTCACCAAACGAGATTAGGCAGGCCATATACTGGAAGATCGAAAGTTAGGCGTTCATCTACATGCAAAGACGAAGTAGAAGGCTTGCAGGGATTGCACCAGAGGCTTCTACAAGCGCGCCTACCCCAGTTCCGTATATTCCAGTTCAGCCGAGTGTGAGATCAACAAAAAGAGGTTAAACAAAATATTTTTTTCCCCCTTTTTCTTCTTCACGCAGGTGTGCTGCGTTTTTGTTGTTCACGTGGCTGGTTTTTGGGCTATGTTTGGCTTGCAATTTTATCTTCAATTGGTATCAGAGCATGAAGATATTTGCACATATAGGAAGCCTGTATGCTAGTTAATAAAATCGGACAGTTATGTGTGATTAACTGTGATCCTTCACTGGTTTTTTGGTATGGATAGATGGCTTGTTAAACCTCTCGGATGGAGGTATAGGTGAGTTGTAATTCACTGTTTTTCCGAGAATAAATCGTGTAAACCCAATTTTAAAGGGTATAGGCGGTTGTTGGTTTTTGGATTTATTGATTTTGGTTGAAATCAGAGGGCAAAAGCAAGTAAATCCATCGCAGAAAAAAAAACCAAAAGAAAACGCAGCAGAAGAAAATCGCACTGGAGAATTGAAGCAGATGGCACTGTTCATCGGCTCGGCTCGGCAAGCCGAGCCGCCAGCAGCGTCTGTGTCTGGAACAAGGAGGACGGCTCGGCTTCGTGGCTTACCGGCTCGGCTGCATCGGATGGAATTGAATTGCAATTTTGCAATTCAATTCCCGAAATCCGGAAGTCTTCTCGCGGGTCAACAAGCGGGTCAGCACCGGGGCGGGTCGCGGGCTTGGATGGTCCATGATGCGGTTGTTCCGGTGCGGCGGGTGTTGTGGACCGATGACCAGAATTGTTTTGTTCCTGTGCGGCGGGTGCAGTGAAACAATGGGAAATTTTTTTTTTTTCTTTCCCCTTGTAATTTTCTTGCATTTTCTTTTTTGTTTTGGGGTCCATACCAGGCGAAGTTAATATTTTTGCAATATTTATATTCTTGGAATATATTTGCATGAAAAATATTAGTAAGGGATTTTAGGATTAAACAAGATCATTAATTAATTAAATAATGTGTTTAATTATATTATTTGGGCACTTAGGTTTAAAAAAAATAGAAAAGCATGAAAACGTTTATTGTTTTCTAGCATGCTATTTTTTTTATGTACCTATGTGTGTTTTCCTCAAAGACCAAAGTCTTTGGGAACCTTTTGTTTTGGCAAGGAAAAATATTTTTCTTTAAAAACTAAATGGTTATTTTAATTGGTACAAAAATTAATCCTTAAATATTTTCTCAAAGGATTTAATCCTTGACATAGAAAATATATTGGATTTAGATATTTTTGTAAATTAAAATGGAGAGCCATTTTGTTTTGTTTTGGACTAGAAAAATGATTTTGTCAAATAAACTTGAGACCAAAGTCTCTAGAATGTTTTAATTGGAAATTTTTGAAATCATTAAGTTTTAACTTATATAAAATTAGTCCATGGAGGAAATCTCTCAAAGGATATAAGCCTTGACATAGAGATTTTATTGGACTTAGATATTTTATTTTTGAGTTAAGAAAAACTTAATGGAAATTTCAAAAGGATATTTTCCAGAAAACCTTAATTTTAAAAGAATAAGTGGGAGAGGGGTTCCAACGGCCCCACGGCTTCCATCACGGTCCTCATTAGAGATCGTGGATCCCCTCGCGTCACCCTGGGAGTGAACCCGTATAGGATGGGGATACCACAAGGATCTAGATCTAATGGAAGGATGTAATTAATAACCCGGGGCACGTACTATGATCGGCCAGCCCACGTTGGAGGTTATAGTGCGAGGTATGTCCATAGGAAATTAGAGGAAATGGCCATCCCACGATGGAGTTATTCTCTAGACCATTACCTAGAAGGGAAATTAATTTGTGGTGGTTAATACACTTAACTTAGGAAACTGTTAATCTTTCTAAGAAGCTATGTCAGTTTTCCTAAGAGCCAAATTATTTTCAGTGCACAAATTTCATTTTGTTTTCACAAACTAATTTCTTTCTTTTATTTTCGATTTTCAGAAATGGTGGGAGGTTCTTTTAGTCCATTGGTCGTTATTCTCAGGGAGAATAAGTTAACGGGTCCAAACTATGTGGACTGGAAAAGGAACCTGGACATAATACTCACAGCCGAGGAGTATAAGTATGTCCTTTACGAAACTTGCCCTGTTATCGGGGAAGGTTCCACCGCTGAAGAGCGAGAGGCTGAAAGGGCATGGAAGAAAGCTGACGAAATGGCACGTTGCTATATGTTAGCTTCCATGTCTAATGTGCTCCAGTCAAAACACGAGCACATGGCTTCTGCATATGACATAAGTCAATCGTTGGCAACTATATTCGCGGACAAGAGCCGGCCCGCAAGGCAGGAGGCTCTTCGAACAATTGTAAACACTAAGATGGCTGAGGGAGCATCAGTCCGAGAGCATATGCTCAAGATGATTGCTGCTTTCGAGGAGGCAGAAATCTTAGGGGCTGTCATTGACCCCGAGAGCCAAGTGGACATGGTTCTCGAATCTCTATCGGGCTTTTTCACTCAGTTCAAGTTAAACTATAACATGAACAAGTTGAACATGAGTTTGACTGAACTGATGAAGGAGCTCCAGATGGCAGAGAAGGTCATGAAGCCGCAGTCTAAGGCCATGATTGCTAAGGCCTCTTCTTCAAGAACTGGGCCTAAGCCCAGAAAGTTCAAGAGGAAGAAGGGGAATGTAGCAGCCCAGCCCAAGAACCAGCCCAAGGACAAACCAAAGGGCAAATGCTTCAAGTGTGGAAAAAAGGGACACTGGAAAAAGGAGTGTCCAGATCTTCAGGCCAAGAAAAACCCCACAGGTAATGTTTACTATCTAGAGTCCATATCAATGGTAGGATCAACTTCCACTTGGATTGTTGATTCAGGAGCCACTGATCATATCTGTAACTCCTTCCAGGGGTTTAGGAAGATAAGAAGACTCAAGAAGGGCGAACATGGGCTTCGAGTGGGTAATGGAGCACAAGTCTGGGCCCTTGCAGTGGGAGAGCTGGATCTTAATTTTGATTGTAATAAGATAGTGGTTTTAAAAGACATTTTATATGTACCTGGTTTTCGTCAGAATTTGATTTCAGTCGCAAAACTTATTAATCAAGGATATTCTGTATCTTTCCATTCTGGTATTTCTATCAGTAGAGATGGAGAAATTTTATGTACTGGGCACATGTATGGAAATTTATTCTTTTTAAACCCTATTAATAACCAATCAAATCACGCTCTGTCTGAACCTTTAACTAAGAATAGAAAGACCAATATCAATGATTCATACCTTTGGCATCTGAGGTTGGGTCATATTAACTCAACCAGGATTCAGAGGCTAATCTATGATGGGCCTTTGGGCTCATTGAGATTGGAAAGTTGGCCTCAGTGTGAATCTTGTCTGATGGGAAAAATGACCAAAAGGTCTTTTACACCAAAGGCGGATAGAGCCAAGGAGGTGTTGAGTCTTGTTCACACTGATGTGTGCGGTCCATTGTCTACACCAGCCAGGGGAGGTTTTGAGTACTTCATCACGTTCACGGATGATTGTACGAGGTATGGTTACATTTACCTAATGAGACGCAAGTCTGACTCTTTTGACAAGTTCAAAGAGCTTAAGGCTGAAGTGGAGCGTCGGACAGGTAAATTAATCAAAACCTTACGATCGGATCGTGGTGGAGAGTACCTCCTAGGTGAATTCAAGGACTATATGGTACATTATGGGATAGTATCCCAGCTCTCTGCACCGGGAACCCCCCAGCAGAACGGAGTAGCTGAGAGAAGGAACATGACGTTGATGGAAATGGTCAGAAGTATGATGTCTCATGCTACTCTTCCAGTGTCCTTTTGGGGATATGCCCTGGAAACAGCGGCATATATTCTGAACTTGGTGCCTTCCAAGTCAGTACCTAGGACTCCCTATGAGATGTGGACTGGGTGTAAGCCAAGTCTGAATCATCTCAGGATTTTGGGGTGTCCAGCTTATGTACTGATCAAGGGAGAAAAGTTGGAACCAAGATCAGAATTATGCTATTTTGTTGGGTATCCAAAAAGGGACAAAAGGAGGCTACTTTTATCATCCTAAGGAGCAGAAGGTACTAGTCAGTACCAATGCTAGATACTTGGAAGATGATCAAAGTACTTCCACTAAAGGTTCAATGAGGTTGGAACTGCAAGAGAAGTTATCTATGGAATCGACTTCTACTGACCCGATTTTGGAACAAGAAGAGGTACAACCTCAAGAACCTGTACAAATAGAGCCTCATCGTAGTGGGAGAGTGTTTAGGGTTCCGGATAGATGGACTGGAGAAGCCTTTGAGCTGGTTTCCGACCATTAGGAACAAGACCCCGCTAGGTACGAGGAGGCTATTGCTGATGCCGATGCAAATCTGTGGCATGAAGCAATGAAAGCCGAGATTGAGTCTACGTACCTTAATCAGGTTTGGGATCTTGTAGCTTCACCTAAAGGGATAAAACCCATTGGTTGCAAGTGGGTATACAAGAGGAAGAGAGGAGCGGATGGGAAGGTGGAAACCTTCAAAGCTAGGCTTGTGGCGAAAGGGTATACTCAGAAAGAGGGTATCGACTATGAGGAAACCTTTTCCCCGGTAGCCATGCTTAAATCCATTCGCATCCTCCTTGCCATCGCCTGTCACTATGACTACGAGATATGGCAAATGGATGTCAAGACGGCATTCTTAAATGGCCATCTTAGCGAAGACATCTATATGTCCCAACCGGAAGGCTTCATTGCTGAAGGCCAGGAACACATGGTTTGCAAGCTTAAGAAGTCCATTTATTGACTTAAGCAGGCATCAAGAGCATGGAACATTCGTTTTGATGAGACTGTAAAGTCTTATGGTTTTATTCAAAACGAAGATTAACCATGCGTGTATAGGAAACTTGAAGGCATCAATGTGGTTTTTCTTGTCCTGTATGTGGATGACATTCTACTCATTGGAAATGATGTAGGGACATTGTCATCTACAAAGGTTTGGCTGTCTAGTCAATTCAGTATGAAGGACTTGGGAGAAGCCAGCTACATTCTCGGGATTAGGCTTCTTAGAAATAGGAAGCATAGAATGTTAGGATTATCCCAAGCGACATACATTGACAAGATGCTGGCCAAGTACAGCATGGACTCATGCAATACTGCTCTAATCCCTTGCAGACATGGGTTGTCATTTTCTTCGAAGGACTGTCCTATGTCTCAAGAAGAAAAGGACAGAATGAGTAGGATTCCCTACGCTTCGGCGGTGGGAAGTCTCATGTACGCCATGCTGTGTACTAGGCCAGATATCTGCTTTGTCGTGGGCTTAGTTAGCAGATATCAGTCAAACCCAGGGGAGGTTCATTGGCAAGCTGTAAAGCATATTCTCAAGTACCTCAAAGGAACGAGAGATTATATGCTGGTTTACAGGGCTGATGATTTGGTTCCTGCAGGATACACAGACTCAGACTTCCAGGCGGATAAGGATGAGAGAAAATCCACTAGTGGATATGTCTTCACCTTGTCTGGAAGAGCAATTTCATGGAGGAGTATCAAGCAATCTTGTATTGCTGACTCAACCATGGAAGCTGAGTATGTGGCAGCTTCGGAAGCGTCCAAGGAAGCAGTCTTGGCTCCGGAAGTTTCTTTCAGAACTTGGAGTCGTACCACATATGGACAGGCCGATTGTGATGTATTGCGACAATACTGGAGCAGTGTCGCAATCTAAGGAGCCTCGGAACCACAAGAAGGGGAAACACATCGAGAGGAAGTACCACCTGATCCGGGATTTCATCCAAAGACGGGAAGTCATGGTGGAGCATATTACCTCAGAAAACAATCTAGCAGACCCATTCACCAAGCCTTTGGCTGAGAGAGTCTTCAAGAGACACTTAGACGCCATAGGGGTGGGCACCTATGGACTTACCTAGTCTTAGAGTGCAAGTGGACTATTGTTGGATTGTATGCCCTCTTAGACTAGGTTTCTGATGTAAAATCAAATTATTTAATAAAAGAATTTATTTTCAGAAATTGTTTGTGAATTTACTTTTTGTTTGTGCACGATTTTCGTTTGGAACAGACCCATTATGTTTAAATAAGTGATCCATGTGAATGGTGGTCTTTCACAGTAAGGTATGGATCACGGGTTATTTAACACATAAATATTTGTTCTTAACCTATTGATGAGACTGGGAACCTCATCATGTTTAGGTTATTATGTTATGAATTCCAAATGGGGAATGGCTTACCTTTAGCCAGTGGGTAGTCCACCCACTTCATGACATAAGCGTATTTCGAATACATAGAACAGGACCTGTAGTAGTGGTTTCTCAAAGTACTATATGGTAGAAACCTAGACTACTACCGCTACAGCGTGGACTAGTACTCTACGACTTGAGTATGAGTTGGTGGTCTAGCGAAGCTGGAAGCATATACTTGGATTTGCTATAGTTGAGGTTCTATAATAGGGCCAATATACTTGCATGTTGGGTATGTGTGACTAGTTAGTTAAGACAGACTTATACAAGATAGTTTCGCACTATATCGCCCTTGTGGTTGTCTGAATGGTCTAAATTATCCAGGGCCCTGGGAAACATGACTTGGATGTTTGCTTTAGGGTAGCTCCCTTGGAAAGCGGAAACACTCCAGGAAGTCGTGGATCATTGGACTAGAAGCCTAAGGATGGTAGATGTCATTTAGAGGGGTGTTAGTACACTTCTTCCTCTCTAAATGTACGGCGATGTGTAGAGGGGTATTTTAGTCATTTCACCTGTAGGTCGAAGACTTTGCTAACGCAGCATTGTCCTTGGGGTCCATATTTCCTTATGGTGATATTAAGAAATATTTAAAATGCAAAATACAGCTATTTTTATGGCAAGGGTATTTTGGTCATTTTAGTAGCCAAGGCGGTGTGTCTTTTGGTCCTCAGTATAGACTGTGAGTCCTAATTAAATATGGGCTAAAGAATTGATCTTAATTTAAATGGAATTTATTTTATTTAAGTAGCCTGATTTATTTATTGGGTTAGAATAAAATAAAGGTCCATGGAGAGAGAGAATTAATTAAATTAGTTTGGTGGGTTAATTAATTATTTAGGGCTTTGGCCCAGTTTGAATAATTAAAGATTAACTTGGGACTAAACTAATATAGGCTTAATTAATTGGACTAGTTTATTTGGGCTGGAAAAATTAATTATTTATTAATTGGGCCAATTATTTGGTTTTAGTTAGAATAATTAATTAAGCCCAAAAGGTTAAACTAAGAGTCCAATGGCCTAATCCAGTTTAACCTAGGGTTTTATTTAGGTTAAACAGGAGATAAGGAAGGTACGGTATTTTTTTCCCCGGGGCTTCCTCTCTGTAAAAAATACCAGACGTTTTTTCCTCCCTCTCCAGAAAATATTCTTTAGCCCCTAAGTTGTTCACCAAACGAGATTAGGCAGGCCATATACTGGAAGATCGAAAGTTAGGCGTTCATCTACATGCAAAGACGAAGTAGAAGGCTTGCAGGGATTGCACCAGAGGCTTCTACAAGCGCGCCTACCCCAGCTCCGTATATTCCAGTTCAGCCGAGTGTGAGATCAATAAGAAGAGGTAAAAGAAAATATTTTTTCCCCCTTTTTCTTCTTCACGCAGGTGTGCTGCGTTTTTGTTGTTCACGTGGCTGGTTTTTGGGCTATGTTTGGCTTGCAATTTTATCTTCAGGAAGGATCTAGTATTTGTGTGACAAACGGATCAGATAAGTTCTTGCATTAAAACCGTTCATGAAACAATGCCATTGCAAGTTGTCAAATGTCATATTTTTTTTGTGATAAAATGTTTAGCATGGCTAGATTTCTTACTTTATTTCTACCCACACACTGATTTCTTAAACTAAAGGATTCAGAGGCTACAAAACATGACAAGGTTGTCGTAGCGAGAGGTAATCCCAAAAGCCTTTCTTATCCTTTTAGAACCTAGTGCCGACGGTTTTGGGAAGAATTATGGTTTTAGACTTTAACAAAAATTGTAACATGTGTTCCCTGAATGAAAATTTATAGTTATCATTTAAACATGTTTGGATATTAAAAAGAAAAACCACATTTCAAAAGATTTGATGAAAGGAAAATACTTTTATCATTTATTTTTGAAATCTAGAAATTAAGCGAATATGTGATAGTTGTAGGTTTTATTTCAAAATAAAATAGCAAAAAAAATTATTGTTTAATGCCTTCTGATATTGTGATCTAGACATATTTCTAATGTGTTTTATGCACGAGATCATGGAAGAAAATCCCGTGAAAAGACCCTATAATTTTTGAAAAAAACTGAAAGGACCGAGTACCCAGTTTTTTATGTACAATATGGTTGATGTTGTAATATCGTGGTGATAAAAGTACAAATTTGGGAAAGGTTAGAAAAAATGTAGTTTTATATGTGCAGATGTTAATTGTAAAATTTAAGAATTTTCCTATGAGGGAATTAAAAGTTACAAATTATTCTTTCAAACTGGTTTGTACTGGACTGATGCGTATTTTATTTGGGTATAAAAAACTCATATAAAAATAAGGACATTCCCAATCAATTTTAAATTAAAATGTTAATCTCAAATTACACATATGAGCAAGCGTACACATCATTAACATAGTATAAGGTTCAAACAAGTGTCGATCCTCAAGGAACAAGTATACATTAATTCATTTTCTTTCATTGTTTAACCGATTCTATAAAGTCAAAAGCAAAATAAAACAAAAGAAAATAAAAATAAAAATATATACATGTCAGGGATGGAGAAGTATGTAACTCAAGCAATTGTTTAGACAAACATGATCTTAAAGTACCCAAACTTTATCACAACTAATTATTCTCTTGGCATCATGAAGGATGAAAGTAGACTCACTTTTTTTCTAATCCATGAATTCCTATCTTCTAGATAACTTAGCATCACATTCCTATCTCGACCAGTCTTACCCAAAAGATGCATTAAACACAATCATTTGATTAAATTTTCATTCCTGGCAAACTTAAAACATGAAATTAACTAATGAATCCATTCCTGACAGACATCAATTAACCTTTAATTACCTTATTCTTAGCAATTAACCCCTTTTTCCAAGCAAGTTAAGAGGCAACATACATGAAATCAATCAAATTGAAACCACCATTAACCTCTTTTCTAAGCAAGTTAATGGAAAGAAACAACCAAGTAATCTCAGAATAGGCACAGGTAATTAAATACCAAGAAAAAATCAATTAATTAAAAGATCAAATAACTCTAAAAACCATGAATATCTAAACAATGGCGAATTATAATAAAACAATTAACATATCATTGTTCAAGAAAAAGAAAACAAAGTAAAAGAAAGCACTCATAGACAAGCCTCTTTCTTTTTCCTTTGAAGAACTTCTTGCACAACCCTCCTTGAATTGAAGAATTCCTCCTTCAATTTGAGCGATTTTCTATGATAATCAATGAATTCACTCTTTTTCCTTTGTGTTTTCCATCTATTTTTAGGTTTGGGAAGTGTCTAAACTCGTTGGTGTAATGTTCTTGGCCAAGTAGAAGTAGGAAAGTACTAAAACTCCACAGATTACCAAAAATCGTGTAAAAAAATCAATATCCTGCCTTTTCCTCAGAGCACAACCTGCACCGCCTTGGCTCTCAGAGCCAGCGCTGGTTGTGTTCTGGTTCTCCACTTATTTGCTGATTTTTTTTCCGAATTCCGTACAATGTATTACAGCATGCAGCCGGTGCCACCTTTTGTTCCATTTCACCATTTTTTTGTCGTCTCAAAGTTCGTGTCAACAGTGCATGGCTAACACCAGTTCCTATGCTTTATCCATCGTCACCTCTATTCTATTTTGCAACGCTTTTGCTTCGTTTTCCTCCAAAAATCTATAATAATGAACAAAATAACTTTCTAAGGGTAAAATCTCAAATATAAAGGAATATGTCTAGTTATTGAACAAAAAGAGTCACAAAAAAGCCTCAAATAACTATGAAAGATATGACTAATTCAGCCCTTATAATGGACAAATTACTACAATAGCAAAAACTAAATTACTGAACATAATAAAGGCCTGATTTTTGTGTAAGCCCACTTGTATTCTGTTTTATATTTGCTTAGGTATGTGTATTTCAAAGTCCAGGTTAATCCGAGATGTTTTCACATGTATTATGCCAATAGGAAAAAGTGTCACCCAAGTTGAAAATTGTATTCAACTTAGGCAATTTTAGGCAAACTTCCTATTTTTAATTTATATTTGTTCCTTATGTGGAATAATTGTGTATGCCAATGCTAGGATGTAATAGTGGATTTAAAGTAATCAATAATAATATTACTATTACTTTATTATTCCTTGCATTAATATTGTTATTTTTTATGCTACTATTATTATAAATCATTACCAAAATTATCATCATCAACATTGTTATTATTATTATTATTATTATTATTATTATTATTATTATTATTATTATTATTATTATTATTATTATTATTATTATTATTATTATTATTATTATTATTATTATTTAATACTCATCAAATTAACTACGCATTAATTAAATATCTCCTCAATTATTTATTTTTATATTATTACGAACAAATAGTACTTTAATTAGCATGGCATGTAATTAAATAATTATTTATTTCCTTTGTTTTTTGGTTGCTTATTGTTTTTACACATTGACTAACCAATTTATTTAATTGTTATTTACGTTCACGAGAAACATTTATTTTAATTGTTATTTTATGTATTTATATAACTATATAGTTACCCAGTTGTTTGTCCACTTATCTATATGTGAGCTTATCATTGATTTAGTAATTATCATAATATACATTAACTTGTTTGTATGCAATATTTAATGTTTATCTTGTTATGTTTGAAATGGAGTTGATAATTGGTTTGCATTATGTGATGACTCAATATTTAATGTTTATCCTGTTATGTTTGAAATTAGAGTTGATAGTCGGTCTGTATTATGTGACGACTCGATATTAAAAGTTGAGCTTGTTTTGGATAGTATGGTAATACAAAGGTTATGAGAAAGTTTGTCACACGATTTTTGCATTTTCTCTCGACGGGACTAGGACCCACTAATCAGGCATTTGAAATATCTAATATTAGTACGTCAAACGGATCAATTAAGTCTTTGCATGAAAACCGTTGGTGAAACAATGCAATTGCAAGTTGTTAAATGTCATGTTTTGTTGTGATCAAATATTTAGCATGGCCACATTTCTTACCTTGTTTCTACTCTACCACCGATTTATTAAACCAAATGATTCAAAGGCTTGAAAACATGACAATGTGGTCATAGCAAGAGAAAATACTAAAAGCCTTTCTTTTCCTTTTATACATAGCGCCTACGCTTTTGGAAAACAATATCATTTTAGGCTTAAAAAATAATTGTAACGTGTGTTCCCTGATTGATATTTTATAATTATCATCTAAACATGCTTGGATGTTGAAAAAAAAAAACAACCTTTCAAAGAGATTTTATGAAATGAAAAAACAGTTATCATTTATTCTTGAAATCTGGAAATTATGCGATTATGTTCTAGTTGTAGGTTTTATTTCAAAGTAAAATGGGAAAAGAAATTATTGTTGCAAGGACTTTTGATATTGTGATCTAGACAAATCTAGGATGTGTTTTATGCTAGAGATCAAGCAAGAAAACCCCATGAACAAACCTATTAATTTTTGAAAAAAACTGAAGGGACGGAGTACCCTATTTTTACTATACAGTCAGGTTGTTGGTGTGATTTCATGGTGATAAAAGCCCAAATTTGGTAAACATCAAAACAGAAAAAATGTAGCCTTGTATGTCTAGATGTTGACGATAAATTTTCTGAATATTTCCAGAAGGGAATTAAAAGTTACGAATTTTTCTTTCAAATTGGTCTGTACTACTACAGATAAAAATAAATTAATGAGCATAAAAAAGGCCTAATTGTTGTGCAAGGCCAATTGTATTCTCTTCTACATGTGTTTAGGTATGTTTCTGTAAAATTTGATGTCAATTTGAAGTGTTTTCACATGTATTATGCTAATAGGAAAAAGTGTCACAGAAGCTAAAAATTGTATTCAACTTAGGAAATTTTAAAGAAACTTCCTATTTTTAATTTATATGTGTGCCTTATGTGGAATAATTATTTATGTCAACACTAGAATGTAAAAGTTTATTTAATGTCATCAACAGTAATATTACCATCATTTTTTTTTATTACTCTTATTGATATTAACGCTACTACTACTACTACTACTACTACTACTACTACTATTATTATTATTATTATTATTATTATTATTATTATTATTATTATTATTATTATTATTATTATTATTATTATTATTATTATTACAATTTTGCACTCATAAAATTTCCTCCACATTAATTAAATATCTCCTCTATTATTTATTTTTATATTATTATGAAAAAACAGTACTTTTATTAGCAAATCAAGTAAATAAATAATTATTGATTTCTCTTAGTTCTTCGGTTACTTAATGTTTTTACACCTTAACAAATCAATTTATTTAATCGTGATTTACTTTCACAAGCAAACTTTATTTTAATTAACTAATTATTTATTTATATAAATATATAGTTATTCAATCGTTTGCCACTTATCTATATGTGACCTGATCATTTATTTAGTAATTGTCATTCTATACATTAAATTGATAGTATGCAATATTTCATGTTTAGCCTATTATGTTTGAAATGCAGTTGATAATTGGTCTGTATCATACAATGACTTGATATTTGAAGTTGAGCTAGTTTTGGATACTAAGGCAATAGAAGGGTATGGGGAAGTTTGTGACATGATCTTTGAATTTTCTCAAGATTGGACTTGGACCAATAGATCAGGTCATTGGAAGGATCTAATATTTGTGTGACAAACGGTTCAGATAAGTTTTTGCATTAAAACTATTTGTGAAATAATGCCATTACAAATTGTCAAATGTCTTGTTTTGTTCTGATAAAATGTTCCGCATGGGTAGATTTCTTAATTTATTTCTACTCACACACTGATTTCATAAGCCAAAGGATTCAAAGGCTAGAAAACACGACAAGGTTGTCGTAGCGAGAGGTCATACCAATGGTTTTGGTAAAAATTAGGGTTTTAGGCTTTAAAAAAAATTGTAACATGTGTTCCCTAACTGAATAGTTATAATTATCACCTAAACATGTTTGGATATTAAAAAAAAACCACATTTCAAATGATTTTATGAAAAGAAAACAGTTTTAGCATTTATTCTTGAAATTTGGAAATTATGCAAATATGTGCTAGTTGTAGGTTATATTTCAAAATAAAATACAAAATAAATTATTGTTGGAGTCCCTTTTGATATTATGATCTAGACATATTAATGTTGTGCTTTATGTAAGAGATCTTGAAAGAAAATCCCGTAATAAGACCCAGTAATTTTTGAAAAAAACTGAAGGAACCGAGTACCCCGTTTTTGCTGTACAGTTAGGCTGATGTTGTTATTTCATGGTGATAAAAGTCCTAATTTGGGAAAGGTAAGAAAAAATGTAGCTTTATGTGTGTAGATGTTAACCGTTAATTTGAAGAATTTTTTGGTGAGGGAATTAAATGTTACAAATTATTCTTTCAAATTGGTTTGTACTGGACAAATTACTGCAATAACAAAAAATAAATTACTGACCATAATAAAGGCTTGATTTTTGTGTAAGGCCACTTGAGCTGTTTTTTTATATGTTTTTAGGTATGTTTATGTAAAAATCCAAGCTAATTAGAGGTGTTTTCACATATATTATGCTAATAGGAAAAAGTATGACTCAAGTTGAAAATTGTATTCAACTTAGAAAATTTTAGGGAAACTCCCTATTTTTAATTTATATGTGTTCCTTATATGGAATAATTGTGTATGTCAACGCTAGGATGTAACTGTAACACCCCACTACCTATGCCCTATTAGGGCTTAGGATGTAGCCCCGTCCAGTTGGCGAGGGGTCTTTATAACTAGGACACACACAAAATAAAATAAAAGAAATACTTTAAAATTTAACTTATTACAACCCAGCAATACATGAACAAATTCAAAAATAAATATCTGCTACTGTCTTGCAAAAGCAATACATAGGAAAAATAACAAAGAGTCTTCAAGACATAGGAAACATTCTAGCTAATGACCTTCACAGCAGGATCGACTTGAAAACATGGTATAAAAGGTGGTGAGATAAAAATGCCAGTAAGCCCGTGTGTGCTTCGAGTGTTTCAGGTAAAACAGTTCATGTATGCAAGTTGTAAAAGTTTCATAAGAGAAAGTACTTGCAAGCATTAAACAAATATCATAAATGAAGAGTAGTGTTTTACTTTCCAAAACATACATGTGCACAATAATTACAATCACTCAAAAGAGGTAGCCATGGCACCACACTTCGTGCACCATGACAATATAACAATCAGAATGTCACACGTTGAGCATATTGACACAAGGTAGGTGTACGGCCTATTGGGTGAGATACTTCTCCATCTCTACACCCAAACTTATGGGTTGTCCACTCCGAAAACACACAGACCACTTAATTGAACTTGTTAGCTCGGACCGGCATGGCCTACAGGACTGGCATCCTATCTAGGAAGGACTCACCCCTCAGAGGTGGCCACTTACTGAGAGACTTACCCTATGCCTTCAAAGACTAGTCCTAGTAGTCTACCCTTATTAAGCACTCAAAGTTGTTTGTCCTACTTGGGAGAAAAATGATCATACAATGATTCATTTAAAAATAGCAATTAAGGTTTCTAAATTTCATGCCAAAGTCGGGTTTTTAGAAAAAAATTATCGTTTTTGTGTAAAATTGCTTGTTTAATTTCAAATGGTTTGCTTGACTAAAATAAAAAGAAAAATTCTCCTTAATTGCCTTTACAGAACAAATACTCGTATACATTGAGTTTGACTTACCACATTAACTTTGATCTTCAAAAGATTCTATGCATGAACTTTCCTGATCTTTTGCTCTTCCTAGATTCAAAAGTCTTCCAAGGTCAACCTAACCCCGATTGGGGTAACACAAGGTATAAGATAAAAATTTGGACCATATCTGCCTTACATAAATAATTCCTAGTTCAACTAGTCACAACCACAACTAACCATGACCATAACGTCTCAAGCTTTAATACTAGACGATAAAGTAATTTATAAAATAAAACTAACTTGATAAGTTAAAATAAATAGGGGTTATAAAATAAAAAATAATAAGTTATAGTTCCAAATAATAAATTATGAGTGCTATTGCTAATAAATAAACTAGTGTTAAATATTGGATAATCCCAAGTCATAAAAAAAATTGGTAAATGGTAATATTTAAATAGTATTATTATAAATAATAAATTACACTAAATTTTTAATTAATAATTAAAAGATAATAAATAACCAATAAAATTAATAATAAATAAATTATACTTAATTTTTAATTAATAAAGAATAAATAAATTTTGATATAAATAATATTTATGGATATAGGTAAAAGTTTTAGTAAGGCTAATTATTATGGTCTACAAGGTCATTTGATATTAATTAATTCCAATATTTTATTATTTATTATTATTATTTTTCCTAATATAATATTTTATTTATTTAACTAATAAACTATTACTATTTTAATTAATACTCTATTTCCAAACCTTCCTAGTAATTTTGAATTTAATAGATTAAATTGAATCATAATTCTAATTAAATTAATAAAAATTGTTAAAAAATAATTTTAGAATTAACAAAGAAAATAGTTTTTACCATAATTTCCTATTGTTAGAAAAGATCCATGAACACATTCCCCTATAATAAATAATATGCTAATGCATCTATGAACATATACTTGACTCAACATATACTAACACATGGCCAATTTCCTACTAAGCATAATCGTCATCTATGGCCTTATTGAAAAATAAGAACATAAAAGCCTAATCACCAATGGTGTCATAATATCTGTCATGCATCAAAACATCCATAAATTCCTTTAATTATGATGAGCATATATTGATTCAAATGAAAAATCCATATGGCCTAATCATACATTCCAACTCTCATGTCCTAACTCCATCCCCTTCATCCACATACATATACTCAACCCCTTCTTTATTTAATCATCCTATTAACATCTAGGAGTCATGATTCCAGAAATTAAAAAGGAAGATTCAAGGAAAAATACTTGATGGATGATTGATTTGATAAAAGCTTCCTTGGTTAGTGAAGATCCACACGAGCTTGAGAGCCTTAAGTGGTCCGAAAAATAGCCATGGTTGATCAGCACCATTTTGGCCGAGAGAGAGAGAGAGAGAGAGAGAGAGAGAGAGAGAGAGAGAGAGAGAGATGAATGACATTAGAAGAAAATATTAGAAGTTGAGTAGAATAGAAAGAACAAGAAGGTTGTTCTTATTGTACCTTTTGGTGCTCTTGGAACCTTTAACAAAAAAGTTAGTTTTGATCCGTTTGGAAATTCTACTTTATGTGTTTAGTGTTATAAAGGCTAGAAACGAAGACCATAGGTTGAATATTGAAATACCCCGTCCAAAACTACCTTTGACTATGGGGAAAAGTCATGCATTGCATAGTATTTTTCATTTTATGTGGTAGCTTAGAATTATTTTATTTGCATGGATGCATGTGAATTTTTTCGTTGCTCTTGCATTTGAATTAATGGAGGTGAAATAGTGTGTTCCTAAAGATTTGGTTAAGGGAGGCTTGGTCGAAGATTTGGAGGGATGAGTATTGGGGTGGTAAGAACTTCTTGTAGGAAGAATTAGTATTGGAATTGATTTGGAATAGCGGGGAGGATGGTGATTTTTCTGCAGTGGCCCGAGTTCGAATCCTATCTCTTGTGAATCCTAGTTTCTCTTCTTAAAGATTATTTTCCTTAGAGTTTCCATGTCTTGGCCGAAAAAGATATAGCAAACCTAGAGAAATTTTAGTGCCAATATTCCAAGGAAATAAGTCTCCATATTTATTTCCTAAAATCAAGGACTTTAATGTGAATAAAGTTGACTCTTAATTTTCAGCTTTTATTCCTTAGGATTTTCGAAAAAAAAAAGCCCTAGCTAATAATTAAAATTTCAGCTTGATTTTAGCTTAATAGATGTTGCCATGGATAGTTGGAATTAAAGAGTCATTCTTCTAGTAGGAAACCTTGTTGGTTTTAAACCTAGAACTTTAGCTAAAAATCTGGAAAATTTTCCAGCTAGTGCCCCCACTTCTTGAAGGAATTTTAGCTCAACTCAAACTCTTCCAAAGCTAGGAAATCTTATCCTAAATCCTTTAGCAAATCAAATTTTACTTCAATCCTAATTTAACTAGGTTTTGCTACCTTTTCCTAGCTGAAAATCGGCAGCCTTGTGCAAGCGCAAGCTGTCCGAAAACTCCAGCACTTCTAGGTGCAATCCAACTCTCCAAACCCTAGCTCAAAACATCTAGAACACTCCTCATAAATTCAGATTACCTTAGCTGCACAAAACCAGATTTTTATCTCCAAAAAAACTATAGATTTCGGCCAGCCTTGTACAGGAATTTCGGCCAGCTTGCACTCCTACACAAACCGAAATTCTGCACACCAAAACAGACCAGAATCCTCAGTTGATCAAGCCAATTTTCTGTGCCTAAAACCCTCATCTTTTCTCTGAAAATTGCGGCAGAACCACAGCTACAACAGACCAGAATTTCTCCTCTTATTGTTCAGCAATTTCGTATAGCAAAACCACTGCAAGCGCACAGAAATTTCAGCTCTTTAAACCTTCTCAAACTCTTATTTGTTTGGCCTAAAATTCTGAACACATTCAGCCCTTCCCTTGAGCAATATTTCGGCCAGTACAAAGAAGCAAATTACAGAAGATTTTTTCCCTTCAACCCTCCCAAATTTGGCAGCAATAAGGCACACCATAAGCTGCGATTTTTCCCCTTGCTGTCCAAGAAACCTAAAGCCATTAGGAGTCTTCCTAAACATCACCATCTAACCCTAAACCAATATTCTATAACCCTAAAGCATAGTAGCCAATTACCCTCTCTATTCTACACGAAAAATTCCAGCAAGAGCTCCACAGCAATTTTCGAAAATCTTAAGAGCAATACCTAGCAAAAATCGAACACACCTTAAGGTAAGCAAAAATCTTCTCAACCTCTTGATGCCATTTTCTTTAATGATTCTTTTCTCCTTCTTCTTCCCTTAAATCACGCCACATAGAGGCTGATTTCATCTTCTTCTTTAATTTTCAGTCAAGAGGAGCAAATGAGGTAGCTTTTCTCTTCTTTTCAAGCGAACTCGGGACGATCGCCATCGGAGCATCGAGACCTCATTACCCGATTGTTGCAAGGTAAGGGAATACCCACCCATGATACCGAAAGTAAGGTTTAATGATGTCTATTAGTTGGATGAGCATATGGTCTTGGTATATGATCTTTGGGGATTGGATAGTTTACTTGAACTTAAATAGGGGATTAAGAATTGTTGTGAAAATAAATGAGATTAGTGCATGTTCGAATTAATTGAGAGGATAATTGAGGAAAGCAAGCTGTGATTTTATCTCATTTATCTGAGGCATATCAAGTAAGTCCTTGCATAAACTCTTTTGTTCGATGTTGTGATGGTAAGCCCTTGTATGAACTCTTTGGTTAAATGTTGTGATGGCAAGTCTATGTTGTGAATCTTTGTGAAGCTATTGTTAAACTATGATTATTTGGGTTGTAAACGTGGAAGATTATTCTTTAAACGGTTTTGTCAAACTAATGATTTTATCAAGAAAACTATTCTTTCCTAAATTTTTAGAAAACTCTTTTAAAGAAAAACCACGTTGTACAAAGCCAAGGTGTGGAGATATTTTGAATCAGGAATTGACGGATATGTTCGTTGAGTACTCAATAAGGGTAGGCTAACAATACTAGTCTTGGAGGGTTAGCGTAAGTCTTCTGGCAGGAGGCCACCTCCAGAAGATGAACTCTGCTTGAAAAGGCGGCAGTGTTGGTTGGTCAGGCCAGTCCGAGCTAGCATTTGTACCTAGTAAGGTATTATTTATATTCCCAGTATGGACACCCGGATGGTTTTGTTGGGTGTAGAGATGGAGGAGTATCTCACCCGGTGAGCTGTACACTCACCTTGATCGGAACGCCCAACGTGTGGTAATCTGGTCCGGACAAGGTGCACAAAGTGTGGTGCCTTGGCAATTTTGTTCTCATGGAGCCCAACGTGTGGTGACATGACTGTTTATTCGAGTGGAGGATTTATTTTGTACAAAGTGTGACAATGGGAAAAACCCACTCCTTGCGAAAAGAGATTGTTTATAACTTGCCAAATTATTTCTACAAAGGTTTTACACTTTGCATGCACGTACTATTCAAAACACCATGTGCACACACATGACTTACTGAGATTTATTCTCACACGGCTTTGCATCATGTTTTCAGGAGATAGATTGTGCTGAGTCAGCTGGGCTTTGACAGTAGAGGCTTTTGCTATTTTTTTTTCCTATAATGTTCTACGAGACTTTTGTCGTTTATACTTCTGAACAATATTTCTTTTATTTCGTATTGCTCCAATTTGAGCCTGATGTAATAAGAGTATTTCTTCATTTATCAAAGTTGATTCTTTTGGAGATTGCCTTTATATTTTATACCTCATTTTTAAGACCCCTTATCCTACGGGACGGGGCGACATCCCCGCCCTTTTAGGGTACGTAGTCGTGGGGTGTTACAAATATGGATGATCTGAAGTGTTTGGGGGTGATTGGAGGTGTTTAGGGTGGGTTTAGGCTTGAAGATGAGAAATGTGTGTTCTTGGTGTTTTTGAGAGAGTTTGTGAGAAAATGGCTTCGAGAATTGCTGGAATTGTGTCGGCCGAATAGCCTAGTGTAGATGGGAGTTTTGGTTATCAAGAATGAGGGAGAAGATTTCAGTTTTTTTTTTAAAATTCAAATAGAGAAAAATGAGGAGTTGTTTGAGGTAAAAGATTAGTTAATGGAGTTTGTTCGTGGAAGGTCTTTTGTTCTTTAATGGTGTAAGGTTGGATTAGCTAGGTTTTAATCAAAGAGTGAAGGGTTGTTCAGTATATAAGGCTGGTTGAAAATAGATTATAATGGCAGAGAATCTGGTTTGATCACTTGCTATAAGAGTGTTTTACTGGAGCAAGAATATGTAATTTAGTTTGAAGTTTGAATAAGTTTTTGATAGAGTAATCATAGGAGCTTTTTGAGGTGTGATCATGGAGTCCAAACATTCAAGGTTGGTATGGAGGCCAAGGTGTTCAGTCCATGGCTGAACAAGGTCTGAATTGTAGAGGTTTGAGTGAAGAATTTCGGCCATTGCCTGGAGAAAAGCTGGAAAATTTCAGGAATTTAATGCTTCACGAATGCTTGGAATGGAGATGTTTTTGGTGCGGAATTTTCTGCCCTCTTTGGCCCTATTTTGTAGCTTGTTCTTAAGGGTGTTTGAAGGTCTTTTAATGGTGGTTTTCCAGCCTTCATCTTGAAGAAAAATAGAGGAAGTTCCAACTATTCTTATGATCTACTGCAGGCTTCAAATTCCAACTTCAATGCAGCGAAATTGCTGAAACAAAATTCTGGTTTTGGAAGGATTGTGCAGTTTGAAAATTCACTGAATTTCTAGCCTTTAACCATACATGAAATGTCCATTTTTATAGCAGTAATTGGGTAAGAAAGTTGGTTGAAACTTTCGAAAACAACCTTGAAAGAATTCTGGAAAATTTTCCAGATTTTCCTTTACCAAAACATGAACAAGATGAAGATGGAATTTGAAGGAATAGCTATGGTGTTTTCTTGTCCTTGGAATTCCTACCTAATTCTCCTCCCTATTTTCAGCCTCATCTATCCCACAAGAGCTGATTTTTGAATTCTAATGCTAGGGATTTATCACAGAATTTTTTTGGAATTAAAAATGGATTAATGAATTATGAATAGTTTAAATTATAAAAATGTTAGGACAAAGCTAGCTAAATTAAAGCGAATAAGAATTCCTCTAAAATTCTTTTTAGGACAAGACCATGTGATCAAGACATTACCTTCATGTCTCCCTTAAGACAACATTCCTATCTTTATGGAATGTAAGAAAATTGAAAATTCAAACATTGTTAAGATAATCACGAATAAAACTTAAGTGATGGGATTTAAACTCAAGACCTTAGAGATTAATTCACAAAGTTCTAACCACTTAACCACACTATATCTTGTTTTTATTTTCTCATCTAAATACTCTTCTTATCTAAACCTCAAGCCATCTTCCTATTTTGACTTCAAGCAAAATTACTTTTTTACCCTTTCTACCCAACAAGCCTTAATAAGCCATTTAACCTATAAACCACAATTCTAAGGAATATAAAATCATTCAAAGTGTATATTTTTATGCATGATGACATGATATGCATCTCATCCCCCTTATTCTAAGGTTAGCTCTAGGTGGGGTTTCACAGTAATAGTGGATTTAAAGTCATCAATACTAATATTAGCATTATTTTATTATTACTCTTATTAATATTGTTATTATTAATGCTCTTATTATTATAAATCGTTACCAAAATTGTCATCACTAATATTATTAATATGTCCATTATTATTATTTAATGATCATCAAATTACTAATCATTAATTAAATATCTCATCAATTATTTATTTTTATATTATTACGAACATATTACTTTAATTAGCATGACATGCAATGAAATAAATATTTTTTACTTAGTTTTTTTGTTACTTATTTTTTGTGCACATTGGCTAACCAATCTATTTAATTGTTATTTACCTTCATGAGCAACTTTTATTTTAATTAAATAGTTATTTATTTATATAAATATATAGTTACTCAGTCATTTGTCCACTTATCTATATGTGAGCTTATCATTGATTTAGTAATTGTCATAGTATGCATTAAATTTTTATTATGCAGTATTTAATGTTTATCCTGTTATGTTTGAAATAGAGTTGATAGCTGGTCTGTATTATGTGATGACTGGATTTTAGAAGTACAACTAGTTTTGGATAGTATGGCAATATAAAGGTTATGGGAAAGTTTGTGACATGATCTTTGCATTACCTCTCGACAGGACTAGGATCCACTGAACAGGCATCAGAAAGATCTAATATTTGTGAGACATATGAATCAGTTAAGTCTTCGCATGAAAACCATGTGTGAAACAATGCAATTGCAAGCTATCAAATGTTATGTTTTGTTGTTGTTAAATGTTCAGCATGGCTAGATTTCTTACTTTATGTCTACTTAAGCACTGATTTCTTATGACAAAGGATTTTCAAAAAGACTCATTTGGTTTTTCACACTAAATGTGTTGAACAAGTTTTGCCAAGTAAAAATGGATATTTTCTTTTTAGCTACTATTTGAAGCTAATGCATTTCCTTATTGTAGAATTGTTGAGTACTCAATAAGGGTAAGCTACTAGCACTAGCCTAAGAATAAGTGAGCTAGCTTTTCAGTTGGTAGCCATCTCTGGGGGGTGAACTTGATCTTGATTTGGCGACTGCACTAGTCAGTTAGGCCCGTCCGAGCTTGCGACCTGTTCGAAGTGGAACTATCTTTTTTTTCCCAGAATGGACAACCATAAGGTAGGGGGTTTTGGGAGATGGAGGAGTATCCCCACCCATAGGTGGATCACCCACAGTGCTTTGAGATATGGTTTCATAGTATTGGGTCATGATGCAGGGTTTTATGACTCAGGGCTATGATGCAAGGTTTCATAGTTCTTGTTATTGTTGAGTGGTTGATTACCTTGGATTAAATTTATTTATTGAGAATGCAAATTGAAAATGCCACTCTTGTATTTAAAACTGTTGACTTTGATTGTAATTGCACTTTTGGTATTTAAACATTGTATATAACGAAATTATTTCAAATGCATATGCTAACACATAGGACTTTTTACGAAATTTATTTTTTGTGCATGTTTTCAGGCCATGAGCACTACTGACAATGTCAAAGCTAGAGTTCAAAATCTTGTACTTGACATTTTAGTTGTTTTTGCTTATAGATAATGTTTTATTATTCTTTGTTTTTTAGAATGGTTGAGCCTTACTTGAGCTGTTTTAGGTTAAGTTTTACTTGAGGTATTATTTTAGATGAATTATTTATATACCTCGTTATAAAGACATATTGTGCTTTGGACGGGGTGACATCCTTACCACTTATGGGGTATGTAGGTAGCGGGGTGTTACAAACTCCAACTGTTTCACGTGTCTTTTATTTAGTTTTTGTTGACCTTTAAGATGCTTTAACATCTCATGGTCAGTATGCATGATGAATTCTTTAGGTAGTAAATAATATTGCCAATAATGAAATGTTCTCACTAAAGTATACAACTCTTTATCATAAGTGGTATAATTCAAAGTTGCTTCTGACAAATTTTCACTAAAATTGGATACTACTTTTTATCCTAAGTTAGTACTCCACCTATGCCCACTCTGCCAGATCACACTCAACTTCGAAAGCTTTATTAAAGTTACGTAAAGATAGCAATAGGGCTTTGCTCAATTTTGTTCTTGATGCAATGAAAGCTTGTTCCTTTTCCCATCTAAACCCAACATTCTTCTTTACAACTTCTGTCAGTAGAATTGTAGCTGTACTAAAATTTTTAATGAACCTTCTATAAAAACTAGATATCCCATAAAAGCTTCTTACCTCAGTCATAGTTGTACGTGTTGAGCAATCTTGTATTACTTTGTTCTTTTCCTCATCGACCTTAATTCCTTTAGAACTTACAACAAAACCGAGAAAGGCTGTCTTTTTCAAACAAAATGAACATTTGCTAAAGTTAGCATACAACCTTTTTCTCTGAAGGATAAAAAAAACATATTTAAGATGATATAAATGATCCTCATATGTCTTGCTGTAAATTAAAACGTCAACAAATGCACTAAAATAAATTTTTCGATGAATTCTTGCAAGATGCATTTATCTCATGAAAATACAAGGTACATTTGACAAACCAAATGGGCTTACAAGCCACTTATATAGGCCCTGTTTTGTCAAAAATATTATTTTCTACTCATCTCATTCCCTAATCCTAATTTGATGATATCTTGATTTTAAGTCAATCTTTCAAAACACACCAGAACCATTACATTCATCTACTAAATCATCAAGTCTAGGGATAGAGTAATGATATTTTATCATTATATTATTAATTGCCCTACAATCAATACATATTATCCATGAACCATCCATTTTGGGCACCAATAACATTGGAACTGCATATGAACACATGTTCTGTCAGACTGTTGGAATGTTTGACCAAAATAGACAATGTATTTCTTTATTTTGAAAATTAATAAGATATTGCATTCATTAATATTTATTTATTTACACAGATGTGTGCATTAAGGTCTAGTATGTTAGTAAGCAATTTACTTGATTGAGTTATACTTTCATAATATGGGGTAGATTATGAGTTAATAACACATAAGTGAAAGAGGGTCTTGGTTGATTGATGAAGCTGGGTACTTCATTAAGGTTTAAATAATTGTATTATAGTTTCTAAATGGAGAATAGTTACCTTTAACCAGTGAGTAGTCTACTTAGCCAATAATGTAATGATATTTTGAATATGTAAAATTGGACCACGCAATTATAATCTTCATAAAAGTACAAAAATAAGTAAAGATTGGTTTATTGCTACTACTACATGAACAAATACCCAAAGACTTGTGTATAAGTTGGTGATCTGTGAAATTAGACTTGTGCATTTTGATATGATGGGTGAGGTCTTAATGCAAGGCCACTAATCAAGTATGTTAGTTGTAGGTTACTAGTTAATTAAGACGGGCTTATACAATAGAATTTTTGTACTTCATTACGTGAAGAAATTACTCGCTTGTGATTGGGTGTGATAATTTAAATAATCTAAGGCCCTATGAAACCTAACTAGGTATGTATACTTTTGGGTAGGTCCCTGAGATAAATAGATGCATATTAGAAGTCATGGATTATCGGACTAATAACCTTGTTCTCTAAAAATTGAGGAGAACCTAAAAAATCATGTGATAGAGAGAGATTAAAAATATTATCAGAGAGAGGAGAATTGAATACGTCCATTTCCACATTAGATAATTATTACTCATATCCTCTCTCTTTCCTTGAGGAATTTCTTGTTCAAGCAAATAGGCCTTTATTGCATCCTCAACTAACTTGGCTGGTTCATTTCTTTGATTGCTCAGGCACTGAGATGATTCTTCATGCTACTTAATGGAGGAATTTGTATTGGCTACAAAAGAATGCATTGAGGCTTCAAGTGACGTCTCACAAAAAGTGTCAATTCGAGCTTACAAGTTTGCCAAATTCTCGTCATTATAGCTCTTTTAATCTTTTGCCCAAATGTAGTTGTCCATGATGATGTCAATATCGTGCTCATTGAAAAAAAATCAAATAAAAAATAAAAATAAACAAAAATACAACAACAATAACAAAAACAACAAACTAAGCCTTAATCCCACGTAACTGGGGGTCGGCTACATGAACCAATGTCAGGCAACATGTGGTCATCCATATGAATCCTCTCTCTCCACTTCCTTTTATCGAATGTCAGACTCTCATCCAAATCTTACAAAGACATATCTCTCATAATCATATTTATCCATGTTGTTTTAGGCCTACCTCTACCTCTGTCTAACCTATCCTGCCTCCATCTCTCAATCGTTCTAACAGGAACATCCCACAGTCTTCTCTGAACATGACTAAACCAATACAGGCGACTTTCTCGCATCTTTTCCTCAATAGATGCCACACCCACCTTATCCCTAATGGTCTCATTTCTAACTCTATCCTTTCTAGTATATCCACACATCTACCGTAACATACGCATCTCAGCTACTTTCATTGTTTGAATATGACACATTTTAACTGCCTAACATTCCATGACATATAACAAAGCAGGTCTTACAGCTATCTTGTAGAACATTCCATTTAGATTCAATGGTACATTACGATCACATAGAATACTAGTTGCACCCCTCCATTTCAACCAACCCGCCTTAAGTCAGTGTGCAACATCACCATGGAGCTCTCCATCTTTCTGGATAATAGATCCTAGATATCGGAAGTAATCAGCTATCGGTATATCTTTACCTTCCACAGTTACACTATGGGGCTATCACTGAACTTGCATTCCATATATTCTGTTTTACTCCTACTAATTCTGAAGCCCTTGGATTTCAATGTCTGTCGCAACAACTCAAATTTATCATTTACACGGATTCTAGTCTCATCAATCAACACAATATCATTCACAAACAACATACACCATGGCACAACCTTCTATATAATACAAGTCAACTCATCCATAATAGCTGCAAAGAGGAAAGAGCTAAGCACTAATCCTTGATGCACCTCAATAGTAATAAGGAACTCTGCAGTCACTCCGATGCATGTCCTTACACCTGTACATGTTCCCTCATACATATCTTTAATGAGAGTAATAAACTTTAGCGACACACCTTTCTTGGCCAGCACCCACCAAACTATTTCTCTAGGTACCTTGTCATAGGCTTTCTCCAGGTCAATAAATACCTTATGTAAATCTTTCTTTCTTTCCATATAATATTGAATTACCTTTGTAGTGGAATGCCCAGGCATAAAACCAAACTGATTATCTAAAATTTGTATAATGCCCCGTAACCTCTTTTCAATCACTCTTTCCCAAAGCTTCATAGTATAACTCATGAGTTTAATCCCGCCGTAATTTGCACAATCTTGAACATCCCTTTTATTGTTGTACAGTGGAATCAGAGTACTCTTCTTCCACTCTGTAGGTATCTTATTAACTCTATATATCTTGTTGAATAGACTTGTCAGCCAGGTAATACCTATCTCACCTAAATAGTTCCAAACCTTGATACAATCGGTCCTACTGCTTTTTTCGGTCTCATCCTTTCAAGGGCATCTCGGACTTCATGCTTCTGAATATGATGAATACAAGCATGGTTAACCTCTTCATTAAAAATTTCCAGGCTACCTACACTCGAAACTTGGACTTGACTCTTATTAAATAACATATCAAAATTCGACCTCCATCTCTCATTTATTTTCTCATCCTCAACCAAAACTCTGTGGTCGTAGTCCTTTACACATTTTACCACACCAATATCTCTCGTCTTCTTCTCCCTATAATGTGCTAGTGTATATACATTCCTTTCCCCATCTTTGGTATCCAACTTTTTTTTATAAATCCTTGTAAACTATGGATCTTGCTTTTCTAACAACTTCTTTAGTTTTTCTTCGTGTGACCATGTATTTTTCAAAATTGTCATCATTCTTAAACTTCTCTAAGTTTCTATAGTACTCTCTTTTACTCCTTATGGCTTCTTTTACTTCGTTGTTCCACCACGACATGCCCTTGTTTAAAGGTACTTTTCCTTTAGATTCCCCAAGCACTTTCTTAGCTACTGTCGTAATACATTGAGCTATCTTTCTCCACATAGTATCTAGATCAGAATCCATATCAGAAGACTATTCATCCGCCTCAAGTACCTTATTGACAAAGGCTATTCTTTCATCCCACTGAAGCTTCCACCACTTGATCCTGGGGTCAACCCGAAGATTTTATTGCTTACTCTTTTTCCTAAAATTAAAATTGAGGACCAACAAGATATGTTGCATAACTACACTCTCGTCTAGAATAACCTTACAATCTGTATAACCACTACGAAACCTATGCCTCATAATAAAAAAGTCTGTCTAACTGGCATTTAACACGTTTCTAAAGGTCACCAAGTGAGAATGTCTCTTCTTAAAGAAAAAGAAAAACACACTCATTCACAAACTATCTAAATGCAAAAGTTAGTGGTATTTATAGTACAACATGATGTAAGCTTGTCAATTAAGCCACACAATATTACAAATAACAAGATAGAATACCGATTTACACAAAGTACATATATATATATATATATATATATACATACACATAAACATATGGACATATAAACGTATAAACATGGTTAAATCAACAAAATTCAAGCTTTCATCGTATTGTTCCCCATCAATGGCACCAAAAACTTGATGTATACATTTTTTGTGTATAAAAATCATCAAATTTAAATCCATCAATTAGTCAAGTTTTAATTGAGATATTAATTCCAAAACACACATGCAAGCAAGTATAAATCATCACAAGCATAACATAGGGAATTAACGAGTATCGATTCTCAAAGGAACAAGTACATAATAATCGCTTTTCATTCATTGTTTAACTAACCCAAATAAAGTGAGAAAATAATAAAAGAAATATATATAACTCAAGGATGTAGGAATATGCAATTTAGACAATTATCCTAGAAAACATGATAATTAACTAACTAGCAATTCTCTCAATTAATTGTTATCTTGAATAGTGAAAGATATAAAGTAAAATTCAATCACTTCCCAAGTCATGAATCCACTTAGATAAATTTCACTTTGTTTCCCAATCTATTCAATTACTATCTTTTGATTAATATTACCAGATTTGACAATCAAGCTAACATAACCAAAACATGTTTTAAGCTCAATTCCTTATAAGCATGAAATTAGCTAATAACTATTTGTTCAAGGTGAAATCAACCAATCTTTGATTACTTAGTCCTACAATCTTAACTTCTCGCTTAAGTCCATGAAGATTAGACAAATACAAAATCAATGCAATGAAACTCCTAACATCGTCGTCCCAAGTCAATTAAAAAAATTAAAATTAATAACCAATGAAAACAAGTAATCAAACACCAAAGATAATAAAAAAAATTGATCAAATAACTAAATCAACACAAAATCATGAATAAAAAATACTATTAAATTATAATAAAAACATTGAATACATCAATGTTAAAGGATAAGAAACAAAGATAAAAGAAAGTAGTCATTGATAAGTCTATTTCTTCTACTTTGAAGACTCTCCCGAACAACCCTCCTTCATTTGGTGAATTCCTCCTTCAATGAGTGTTTGGAATTTTAGCTTTTGGATCCACCCCTCTATATCTATCGTTTCTCTTCTATTTTCTCTTACTTTTATAGGCCTCTTTGATGCTAAATTATTTGCTTGGAGATCTTTAATGCGTAGGATTCGAAAAATACCAAAAAAAATTAGAAAATTCCTAAATTTGTGGACATGATTTTCGCCTTCCAGAACAGGCCTGGCACTGGGTCCAGTCAACCCACTTAGCACCAGGTGCAATTTGTTCTTCCTCTGGTTTTTTTGCTCTGTTTTCACTTGTGGAAAAATTTAACCTGGCGCTTGGTCCACTTGCAAACCTGGCGCTAGGTCTTTTCTGTTTTCTTCCTAGAATTTACTCGGTTTCCTCTGCTTGACTAGAATGGTCCTGGCGCCTAGTCCCTTGACTGGGCCTAACGCCATGTACATTTTGGAATTGTTCACTTTTTGCTCGAATTTAACTCAAATCTACATAAATTTCCAAAAAACATTTTTTACAAGAAAAATGTAAAATAAGAAGGAATGCACCAACTTATTACAACAAATGTATCACAAAATAACCTCAAAAAACTCTGAAAATAATGGTGATTTTAGCCCCTATCAGCTGGCTTCAAATAATCCGCCTGCGTCTTGCACAAAAAACTCCTTTTTTTTATTTTTCTTTTCTATTTTCTGGTCGTCTTCTTCATTGATTACACAAGTCTATTCCTCTGTTTAATTAGTATAGAAAACATAACTTATTCAGTTAAGAGGCTTTCATTTTGTTATCTAATGAAAGATATTTTGTTCACAATGATTAAAACTATCGAAGAACAACTTCTTCTTAGAAAATAGAAAATACAGGAACGACTTTCTCTTAAAACCTAATATCCCAAAAAGCATTCTAGAAAACTGTTTACCTGTGAAAAATTCTTTCTAAAATTTTTTCTCTGTAACCATTACATGAATTACAAACTTTGAAACAGTTTATTCAAAATCTATAAATTAGTGTATTCATATTACAAAATGATGGCCCAAGTTTGCAAAACAATTGTGAAAACATTTTTGATAAACCTTAGAGGGGAAAAATAATGTGTATGGAAAAAAAATGTAAATTTTAAAGATTTTCTGAAAATCTTAAAATGAGAACCAACAATTTAGGTGTGCAAAAAAAAGATGGTCCGTGCAGCTTTGAATGTGCTACTAAAGAACTTTCAAAACTCCACTAAATGATGGATAGAAGATCTATATTTAAGATGGGTAGATAAAGCAACAATAAAAGTTTTTCTCAATAGCATAAAAGTCTTTGATCAAATCAATAAATGCAAGGAGGAGTGTAATGCTTTGAAATCAGATGAGCAGTAAAAACACAGACATGAATATCATAGTAAATGTAAGAAAATAGACTTAATGATTTATATTGGTTCAATCCTCAAATGATCTATATCCACTATCTTAAGCATACACTGAAGGATCACTAAAGCTTTTTTCCCAAATCAATGGTGGTAGGCAACAGCAATCTTACACAAGAGGATCACTACACTTGGTTTCACACCCAACCTCTTTAAACTCAAACAATCAAGGCTCACCCCAACTGGGTTTTACTTCCCAAACATTGACATAAATCAAATTTAAGAGAATGATAGAAATAGCTCACAGATTCAGCATATTTTAAACTATCTCATCACCTGTACCTTTATACATTTTGAACAATTTGATCTCACTTCGAAGCACAATGTAGATGAGGGATTCTTGTTTTTTGAAAGCTTAGGGTGTTTCTGAAAGTGTTAGCACAAATCTCTTGTTGAAAATTTTGTTTAAAAGGCTTTTGTAGGGGCAAAAAGCAAGACTACAATGGCTAGTAACGGCTAGTTTGTTGCTGCCAGGTTTTTCAAATTTTGGATTCACAAGAAAGAAAATTATGCGTCCAAAAAGTAAGTCCAGAACACCAATTTATACAAAGGTATATTTTGAACACCTACAGATTTCTTAGATGGCCATTTTGAATTTAGAGGTTGGTCCAAAATCATTCAACTAAGCTTTTATAAAAAATCTAAATTGAAAATACCTTATTTTTTAAATAACTTTGAGTGCTTCAGTATGAAATAAATTGAACCTAAAGTAAGGAGACATAGGAAATACAAGTAATGCCAAATCCACGATTTCCTAGTCTAAGAATTTTCAAAAAGTCTTGAAGATAGGCAACTTCTTTGGATTGGGTATTCATTTGATCATCCTTTTTAAACTCCATCTACCTTGACTTGCTTATCAATCCTATTTACAAGACTTTGAAGAATCAAGGTCAAACATGTCATATCCAAAAAATGCTATTACATATTAATATACATGTTAGTCCACATAAATTTTTGTTAAAAATTAAAAAAATAGTAGAATGCCCTTTTGGCTAATAATTTTTCACAGACCCAAACATATATTTCCACGGTACACAACACCTAGAAGCATGCTCAAAATAATTTCATAGCATGAAAAGAACACATTGAAATCACAAACATAGACACTTTGATACTACTGTTAGGAACTCCAGTAAAATATTATCACAAAACGCAAACGAAAAACTGATTGCCAATCCCAAGATCTCATGCCTATGAATTAAGATGGGTAAATAGCAATGGTCACGGGGTTTACCTTTGTTGTGTAGGGTTACAAAAAATTTTCTCCTGGACATTGAAGGTACGATACAGTAACTCCACAATCTTAAATGAACAATATTCTCTCTTCTTAAACGTTTAAACTGAGCCATTATAGTCTGAGGACATGATTGTCTCTAATAGAAATCTGCACGAGGTAGAAATCTCGAGAACTACCTTACTCTAGTGCTAGCAAGTAGTATAGGCGGCTAGGGTTTATTTCTGTGACGGTTATGGTTTCCAAAACCACTCAAACCAAACTCTCCCACACTACACGACATATGTATATGTTTGTGTTATGCCCAGAAGTACATTGTATAAGACATATTTTATTTCAATAAAAGGCATTATTTATCTCACTGTTTCTTTTGTTTACTTCTATGTAAAATAACTGTTAGATAAAGTCCCTAGTATAACACTGTGTTAAGGAAATCATGATAGAGATTATGATATGAGATTCCTACTATACTGTATGGTGTTAGTACTTAAATATTCCTTAATCATAGTATTAATGAGACAGGACATCATTAATGCTTTAAACCTAGCATGTGTTAGACTTCCTAATTTGATCAGGCAGTGGTTCTCATATCCGTGAGTATTGTGATACTGAAAGTTAATACATAGATACTTGTAAATCGAACAAGTTCATTGGATGACCTACCTTAGAGATAATCACATGGATAACTATTTAGTGCTAGTGATATAATCTTAATATAGCAAACGTGTAAGTATCCTTAGACTTGAGATCTCCAAGGAACTTTGTTTGCTGAGGTTTGTGCTTTGATTCCAATCTCTGGAGCCAGATCGAGGGCCGCCTATGGAATGGATATTGGGTACATTATGAGGTAAACGAAAATGGTTGAGAGGGTCAATAAAAGATTCACCACTCTTAATAGTAGGGGTGAATATCTCACGGCCACTTTTAGGAATTAATACTCGAGAAGTCCTTGGCCATGGCAATTGTGTATTAGAAATAATTCCAATTGATACACATATAGAGTAGTGGGTTTTTGGTACAAGGACTATTATATTCGGGCCATAATTATTATTTATTCTGGAGGGAGTTGGCACTAATTCCGTACTCCAAATCGAATGAGATATTGTATGGTGAAAGGAGTTAATGGCACTGTAGTTTGTTATTAAATGGTTCATGTTAAGCCACTTGACTTCTTAGACTCTTGGGTGGTCATGATGTGTTGCTAGATACTGCACATGACATGTGAATATGGGTTTATTAATGGATGAATTAATAAACTAATCCTGATTAGAATTAATAGAATTAATTCTAATTAATTATGGATTATTAATCTCAAAGACGTTTGGATTAATTCATGTTCGCTACCAATTGATTACGAAACCTAATAGGTCGCACACAATAGAGGATTATATACTCAAGATATTATTTGATAACATAGTGGGGTTAATTGAGAGAAAAGAGAAGGTGTTGTGGAAAAATTATAATTATTTATAATTTATGGTCCAAATTATAATTGTGAGAATTTGATGTTTCCAATTACAATTAGGGAATTCTAATGGTTTAATTAATCTCAGGTAGAGTGGTTTTAGAAGGGTTTTTTCATGTGATATATTAATATACACACGATACCTATTGGACAATGGATTCACATTAACAACCAACTCCATCCAAAACCCTCTCTTCTCTCGCTCTCGTAGTTCTTGCAACCTAACCCTAGCCGCCACTTAGTTTTTCTACTAGCATAGAAAACTTCGTGCTTTAGTGTATCCTCTATGTGGATTTCTGTTAGAGATAATCATACATTGTGATTATAGTGGTTGGATGTTCAACTCTCGTGGTGTTTGACCAAGAGGATTGCTGGATCGTGCCTCGACTTGAAGAAGAAAAATTTTTGTTCTTCAGATGATCATAGAAAGGTAAAAGGTTGTTACCTTTGTTCCCTGTATGTCTTGTTTTCCACATATATGCAGATCCTGGGTTGGTATCTAATTTTATTTTTCCACTGCGCCATATATGATATGCTTGAGATACCTAACAGTATATAATATACTTATCCGTGTGTGTCTATTCAGTTTCATAATCAAATTAGGAATTCAAATTTATGATTAGAACCCACAAATTCTAATAACCTAATTTAGTCCGTAAATATAAATATTTATAATTCGACCACAAAAACTTTTTTTTTTTTCACATTCAACCTTTTAATATTATCAAATAACATATTGAGTTCTTAATCCTCTATTGTGTGTGACCCAATAGGTTTCTTAGCATATTGGTAGCGAAATATAAATTAATCCAAACATCAATAAGATTACGAATCTTTAGTAATTAGAATTAACCTATTAATTGTAATTAGAATTGATTTATTAATCCTCTAATTAATAAATTCATATTCAACAAATCATGAGTGGCATCTTGTACTACATCTTGACCACCCAAAAGTCCAGAAAGTCAAGTAGCTTGTCATGAACTTTTCAATAGCAAAAAATAGTACAATAACCTTCTTTCACCATATAATATTTTATTCAGTATAGAGTATGTAATTAGTACCAACTCCCTTCAGAATATTAATTAACTTGGGCACAAATATTTTAGTACTTGTTCAAAAAATTCATTACTCATTGTGTGTATGAATTGGAACTATTTCCAATACACAATGGCCTTGACCAAAGACTTCTCAAGTAGTGATTTCCACTAGTGGTTGTGAGACATTCTATCCAACTATTAGGAGTGGTGAATCCTATTGGGTATCTCAGGCTCGTATCCTATACGACGCAGTGGAAAATAAAACAAGTTACCATCCCAGGACCTGCCTAATTGTGGAAAACAAGACATAAAGATAATAAAGGTAGCAACTTTTTACTTTTGTTTGATCGTCCAAAGAACATAAAATTCTTCTTTAAGTTGAGGAGCGATCTAGTAATCCTCTAGATCCAACTTCACGAGAGTGGAACGTCTAACCATTATAATCATAATGTGTGATTATTTCTCAAGGCCACTTGTAGAAATCATTACTCATGAAGTCCTTGGCCAAGGCGACTATGTGATGGAAATGGTTCCAATTGATACACATGTCGAGTAATGGATTTCTTGAACCAAGTACTAAAATATTAGGGCAGAATTAATAATATTACGGAGGGAGTTGGCACTAATTCCATGCTCTAGACGAATGAGATATTGTATGTTGAAAAGAGTTTATTACCTACGATAATTTGCTATTGAAAGGTTCATGTCAAGCCACTTGACTTTACGGACTTTTTGGGTGGTCAAGAGTCATTGCTAGATGTTAGCATCTTGATATGCTAAATATGAATTTATTAATTAGAGAATTAATAAATTTAATCCTTTATTTTATTAAGGATTATTAATTCTAATATTGTTAAGAATTAATTCATATTATACTACCAATAAGACCAGGGAAACCTAATGAGTCACACACAATAAAGGTTTGAATGCTCAAATATATTATTTGATAATATTGTAGGGTTAATTAAGAGAAGGGAATATATTTATAGGTGAATTATAAGTTTGTTATAATTCATGGGACTAGTTGTAATTAAGTAAACTTCAAGGACCAATTTGTTGACAATTGGACGTTGAAAGGACTAAGTTACAATTTATGGTAATTATAAATCTATAAATATAAGAAACGGTTTCCTTAGGGTTGAGAAACAGACTATTCACGCATATAACGAAAGCTAGTTTCTTTCTGCCTCTCTCTTGATCAAACCCTAGCTCTCTTCTTGATCAAAACCTAGCCTCCCGAATTCTACTAGCATAGAATTGTGAGATTGTGAGCATTCAGCCTTGTGTGGATTATCATTAGAGGAGTTCTTTCTTGGACTTCGGTTGGTACTTGATGCAACGGTTTTGGATGTCGGATCGCGTCTGCGTTCTTGTTTGAAATTTTTGAATTAAAGCTGCGAGGTAATAGCACGCAATCTTCTCCTTTTCCATTTCTATTGCAAACCACGTGATCCATGGCTTGGATTTCTTGTTGTTTTCGCTGCGCTTAATCTGATTATGCATGATAGAAATCCTACA